>JAPZIH010000013.1:399534-427034 GCA_027410445.1 Discoglossus pictus | reverse complement strand
GTAAGTATTTTAATATGAACGTGTATTTTTGTAAAATGTTGATGTAATGGTTTTTTAAAATGTAATTAGTATCTGAAGAATTGTTAACTTTAATATACATTGAATGAATAGGAAAGCAAAAAGTAAAAAGCCTTCTTTAAACGTCGCAAATTTTAACATGAAGTTTAAACTATATGTAAGCAATAACCTTCAAAGTATATATTTTTAAACTTGAACTTTATTTTTTATGTAAGTTTAGAAGTTGACAAAACATTGGTATAATTTTGAACATTATAAACAGGAACATAGTGAATACATTTTGTAATCTAATTTTTTATTAAAAGTATTAACATTTGAATGTAAAAACAATTGACATTTAAATTAATCAGTATTAAAATTCAATTTATATCACAATAATTGTTAACTTGAATATACATTGAATGTAGAGGAAGGCATACAGTAAAACTCTTCTTAAAACGTACGTAATTAAAGTAATTTATTACTGAGCACATAAACTGGCGATAAACATTAATGTAGGTAGTAATCTTAAGATAACAGACAATATTTACATTGTGACTTAAAAGGTGCTTGACCTCTTAACATCCACTTTGTAATCTGTTGAATGAAATAACTTGAAAATATATTTTTTAAACTTGTAACATTAGAAACATTAACATAGTGACTTAACATTTTAACATAATTTTTACTAACAATGCAAGGCAAGTATTTTGTGAGGCAAATCATTCATAAACATGACTTCCATTAATTATGACTGAATTAAACAACCAATTGTTATGTATTTTGCAATGCTTTAAAAAAATCTTGGCATCGTTAATTTGTATCCTTCAAAGTTATAGTACTTCATAGTAGACAATGTTTTTAGTAAAAATACGTCCATCTTCTAATAAATCACCTTGACTTTCATTGTTTTCAATGTAAACTTTAATAGCCTGTGGATTTTTGCACCGTGACAACACAACGTACAATTGACCATGTGCAAAAACTGGTTCTTCCAAGAAAATACCCACAGATTTGAAAGTTTGACCTTGTGATTTATTAATGGTCATGGCAAATGCCATAATAATGGGAAATTGTCTTCTTTGAAGTATAAAAGGGAGACTACTTTCACTTGGTGCTAAATCTATTCTTGGTATGAAAACTCTCTCTCCTTTATGGGTCCCAGTTAAAATTTCAGCATCTATAAAATGGTCCTTTAATTGTTGAACAATTAATCTTGTGCCATTGCATAGGCCTTTTTTGGGGTTCATATTTCGCAGTAACATGATAATTGCACCTTTCTTTAGCTGCAAAATATGTGGTGGCATTCCAGAAGGAGTTAAAGAGTTTATGAATTCAGTCGAAAAGTTAGCCTGACTTTCATTGTCATCAGCAAGTACAGAATCAGCACTGTGATAATTTCTTTGTGGTGCATACATTTTTTTTAAGATTTCATTATTGAGGATTAATGCATCTTTATTTTTACACGTCAGTATGACTTGGTTGGCAAGCTCGGAATATTCTTCGTTATTTATGCTCCCTTCAAATATAGCCGATATAATATCTTGTTGACAAATCATATGAGGTGGGATCTCTACAGTGTCGTCAGGTAAATGTAGTATTTTTTCTGTTCTGCCTTCTCCAATTTTAATAAGCCAATCATTGAAATCAGTTTGGCCTTCTGATCTCATATTTTGTTGCAGTTGAAGATGCGTAAAATGTTTCCATACTATACTTGACTTTATACATGTTTCGATAATGTCAGTTCGATTTCCATGTACAACGACAGGTAATGTTTGTCTGAAATCGCCACCCAACAACATTACCTTTCCACCAAATGGAAAAGTATTCTCCATGACTTCACGAAGCAAACGGTCAATACATTGGAGGGCATAGCATGACATCATTGTGGCCTCATCTATTATAATTAATTTACATTTCTTCAATTTCTTTGCTTGTAAGGATGTCATGCGAATATCTGACACAGAATTTTCTAAAATAGGCACTGGCAGTTTAAATCCACTATGAACAGTTCTTCCACCTTCTAATAAAAGTGCAGCAATTCCAGTAGTGGCAAACGCCATTGCTATTTTTCCTTGGGCTCGTACTGAACTCATTAATAAATTGTACAAATATGTTTTCCCTGATCCGCCAGGTCCATCAAGATAGAAATAACGCTCTGTCACCATGTCATCATCTATAGCATTTTTAATGGCATGAAATGCTTGCAATTGTAGTGTATTTAAAGTTGCAAGTCTTTCTTCTGTTCTTTCTGCTTGTAGTTGAATGTCATAGTCTTCAAAGTTAATGTCATCTATAAGACCTGGATCAGGCAAATTAAAACTTGCACAACTTAATCCATGAGTTAAAAAGACTTCTTGGATTTCCATTAACGCTTTTAAGTGTGCAATGGGTTCATTGTATCGTCGCATAAAGTCTTCAGCCATATTACTTTTAAAAGTCTCCCACAAAGCTAATGCATTTGGAGCATTTGAGAAGATACAAATAAAAGCAAATTGTTCTCTCATCTGTCGTGGCATTTGACATTGTGCTGCTTCTTCTAAACATCTTTCCCACTCTGTATCATCAGCAAGTAAGTTTCTATGTCTTGCAGCTAAATGGAAGGATTCATATACAATGTCATTAACAGTTCTTAAGTGTTCAAAACTTTGTGCTCCAGGAACATTTAAAAGTAATATTCGTAAGCAAAAACGTTCCACATCTCTTGGACTGACTGTGTAAATTCTTGGAATAATTTTATTGCCTCTGGTTTTTCTTGGTCTCCATAATCCATTCACAAAAACATAGTGATATGGAATTTCAATATATAAGTATTGTGTTGCTTCAGCATCAGTGGAATTTAATGCAAACCATGCAGTTAGTGTAGTGTGACGATCTTCACTTTGGGCCAATGCATTCATTTCATTTCCAGCATGGAAATAGACTAAATGTCGTTGTGGCAAATGTACTGCTAACCTATATACTGCATGTGATCTATCATGCATTTCAAATTTTAAAAGCCGCCACATAGCTTCTGGCGCACTGACATAGCGAGCATCTACATGAGATGCAAGTTCATCATGTACTAACTCACTACTTTCAGGGTTGTCTGCACTTTTGACGACTACAGTAGCTGCATCGTAACCTTTGTAAATATATTTGTAGACATATTTAATGGATTTGATGGAAGTGCAGGCTTCTACGTTTATGTGGGCGTTGTACTTCATGAGTAAATGTGGATTGTAGGGTACTACATATCTATTGTCCACTTTTTTTCCATGAATAATGGCACTATCTCCTTCTCTTCTTTTATAAAGTGGATATCCATCACAATTGGCATAGGTTTTGTCTCTATAATCTTTTGGAAATTCTTTGGAACATTTATTATTTTCCATACATGGTGATTGTGGATTAAGGTCACCACAGGGTCCATGAATCATGCGATGAGTAACAATCTCATATAGTCTACCATATAGTTCTGGATCTGGTAGTTCAGCAACAATGACTGCATCCACTTTGTCTGAAGTATCTAATTTATCTTTTTCTTGAAGTATTATTAGAAGATGTGCATGTGGAAGGCCTCTTTTTTGAAATTCAATGGTATATACATAAGCAAGACATTTGCCAAATAACTGATTTATAGTGAAGTCACGTATTAATTCATTTAATTTAATCTTAAAAACTCTGGCTACTAAATCTGGTCGATCTGAAGCAGTTTGTCCAAGAAGTAGATTTAGTGTAATTTCTGGCCATTGTGGATTACATGTAAATGTCACAAATAGATCGGGTTTGCCAAATTTTGTCACAATAGCCATAGCATCATTGTATCTTTCTCTCATATTCCGAGGAGATCCTTGAAAGGAAGATGGTAAAATGATGGCTTTGCCAGCTGTCATGTCTCTGCTTGTAGCCACGTCAACAACATAGTCCATGAGTCCAGAATATTGTTCTACACGGAGTTTATCTTGTTGATATTTGATAAAGTTTAAATTATTTGCCTCAACTTGCAAATATGAATCAATAATCCATTGTTGTGTTAGTTTCCCACCACATAAAATTGGATTAAATACATTGCGAATGGCAATTTGAGCTACTTTAAATTCAAGCATAGAAACATTATTTCGGATTCTGGCTTTAGCATTTGGGTAACTGGGAAGAGTTAATTTTCGTTGCCAACCTGCTTTTCCGTGTGGGAAAAAGATGGGATATGTCATTGGATCTAAATTTGGACTTAAGATACACATATTAATAAACGGTTGGTCCTCATTTCTAGGATATATTCGAATGTCTCTTTGAAATGGTGGTTCTCCTTCATCATTCTGAAACACCATTGCAACCTCATTTGTTGTTGGCAAGTTATAACGACGTTTATCAGTATGTCTGTCTCTTTTAAGCACCATATTAACCTTCGGCATTGGTAATTGATGTGTTTGTGAATGAAGTAGTTGTTCATTTTCTACTTCTGCCAATTTTTTATAAGCTTTACTGTAGGGATTGTTGTCCATAATGTTATTTAGCTCTATGAAAACAGTGGGTAAGCATTTTTTATTTTCTTCCATCTGCATACGTTGGTCAACAGCTTCCATTGTATCTAGGACATATAGTTGAGCGAATTTTCTTTTATTTCCTTCCTCTGGATGTAATGGGAAGTGCGATGATAAATTTGTCCTTGGACTTTAAAACAGTAAGGACCATGTCCTGGTACATTAGCAGCTAATGTTGCCCCCATGGATGCAAAGGATAGGGCACTATTGTAGGATCTTATGTTTGTCTTAAAATTTTTGTAGTTTTGAAAAGTAGGTTCAGTCATAATATTTTGTAAATAAATTGGAAATTCTTTCCTTTCTGGAAGTTTGAACTTGCCTTTTTGACAACAACTAATAAATTGTCCATCTCTGGGTCTCTCCTGTTTAAAATAATAAGCCTCACAAAACTGACATTGAGTAGTCATGTCCCCACAACTATGAACCTCTACTGCTAAAGACTTGAGTAGAGGACAATTTGCAAAGCATATAGGATTTTGACTTTCATATTCATCAGGTGAAATGTCATATAATGTTTCAACAACAGGTTCTAAATGTTTTGTTTTTTTCGTTGCTTTTCTTGGTATATGTTGTATTGTTTGAGGTAAAATGTCATGTAATGTTTCATGAAACGGTTGTAAATGCTTTATTTTCTTTGTTGTTTTTTTTTACATATCTTTAATTTCTGCAAGTGACAGTCTTTTGCTTGCAATTCTTTTGCGTTCTTTTTCTCGTCGAATTTCCTTCTTCTCCGGTGTCTGCTGGCTGTCTGCTCTCTGTCGTCGTTCTCTAGCTTGGCGTCTTTTCTTTTCTTGTTTACTCTCGTTATCAGCCATGTTAATCTGTAAAAATAAAATAATGTACCATTAGTTTATTTTGAGATGTTAAGTTGTTTTTCATGACAAATAGTTATCAATAGTGTGTTAACATTTTATACTTAATCAATTTCAATGCGGTCAATTGAATAAAAGTCTAAATAAGGCCATCAGATAATTATTTAAAGAAATTTTTATTTATTAAACATGTATCCAAAAGCAAGTGTTTCAGTAACTAAAAAGGTATTTTCAAAAAGATGTTATGTCCTTATTTACAGCACTATTCAATTTGTCAAATGGCAATTAAATTAGTGTTTAGGACTGGAATGTTACAATGACAAATTGTATAGATTCTGTGTTTTTAGACTTTTTTGGACTATGCCAATTTATTTTTTAAGTTTACATTGAAGTTTGTATTTAGTGTTAAAGATTATTGGCCCTAAAAGACAAATAAGAGATAGATGATAGATATTACTTTTTATACTGTACCTTGGTTGAAGTATGATTTGAAGCAGAATCTTTGTTGGTCCTGTGTTGAAAGCCTTCGTCTGATGGTCTGGTCCTGTGTTGAAAGTCCTCGTCCAATCGTCTGGTCCTCTGTTGAAAGTCCTCGTCCGATGGTGTAGTCCTCTGTTGAAAGTCCTCGTCCAATGGTCTGGTCCTCTGTTGAAAGTCCTCGTCCACTGGTGTGGTCCTCAGTTGAAACTCCTGTTCCGATGTTCTTGACGCAGTATCTGATATAAAATAAAAATGAAAATGTAATTTTATTTGAATGTATTTGTATGAACTAAAAAATGACATTATTTCTTTGTTTTTCTACAATCCCGTTTGGTGTCCACCACTTTTGGTATGCTTATTTAGGCCTTTTTCTAAGGCTTATAGATTGTTAAACATAAAATAAGTATCTAAATGTACTTTGGTATGTGTTTGTGTGAGTTTTCATACAATCCTGTTTGGTGCGCACCACTGTTGGTATGCTTATTTAGGCTTCTTTCTAAGGCTTATAGGTTGTTAAACATAAAATAAGAATGTAAATGTAGTTTGCTATGTGTTTGTGTGAGTTTTCATACAATCCTGTTTGGTGCGCACCACTGTTGGTATGCTTATTAATGTTGTTTTGTAATGCTTATAGGTTGTTAAACATAAAATAAGAATGTAAATGTAGTTTGCTATGTGTTTGTGTGAGTTTTCATACAATCCTGTTTGGTGGGCAGCAATGTTGGTATGCTTATTTAGGCTTCTTTCTAAGGCTTATAGGTTGTTAAACATTAAATAAGAATCTAAATGTAGTTTGCTATGTGTTTGTGTGAGTTTTCATACAATCCTTTTTGATGCGCACCACTGTTGGTATGCTTATTAATGTAGTTTTGTAATGCTAATAGGTTGTTAAACATAAAATAAGAATCTAAATGTAGTTTGCTATGTGTTTGTGTGAGTTTTCATACAATCCTTTTTGTTGGGCACCAATGTTGGTATGCTTATTTAGGCTTCTTTCTAAGGCTTATAGGTTGTTAAACATTAAAATAAGAATTTAAATGTAGTTTGCTATGTGTTTGTGTGAGTTTTCGTACAATCCTGTTTGATGGGCACCACTTTTGTTATACTTATGTAGTGTTTTTTCTAATGGTTATAGGTTGTTAAACAAAAAGAATATAAATTTAGTTTGCTATGTGTTTGTTACAATCCTGTTTTGTGTGTACCAGTTTGTGTGTACCATATGTTGCATACTTTGGCCCTCATTCAATTGCAGTTTGGCCAATTCAATAGGGTTCTAAATGTGCTTATTTGGAGCCCTATTGAATTGTCCAAAATATCAATTGAATGAGGGCCTTTGTTTGCTGGATTTGTTATATTGTGAGGGCCTCATTGAATTTGGTTTTTCAATAGGGCTCTATATAAGCACAGAGCATATTTTTGAACAGAAGTTTTTAGTTAAATTGAGCCAAATGTGCTTATATAGAGCCCTATTGAAATGGGCAAATCACATTTGAATGAGGCCCTCGGCCATTAAACATATTTAGGTCCTGAATCAATTGCGTTTTGACCAATTGAATAGGGCTCTATATAAGCACATAAAATATTTTTTGACATAAGTTTTTAGTTAGTGAAGACCTATTATGTGCTTATATAAAGCCCTATTCAATTAGCCAACTCACAATTGAATAAGGCTCATGGTTCGGTTCTTTTTTATACTTAATACTTTACCTTGATTGAAGTGTGGAATGACAGAGGGTCCCCTCCTGCCAATCTTAATCCGCCGGTCTTCTTGTAGTGTCTGTTTGAAAAATAAAGTGAAATAGTGAATTATATAATTTTTTATTTGTATTTAACAAACCATGGCCTTTTCAGCATTTAAAGTATTTTTGTATCTTACCTCTTCTTCTTTGTTGGTGTTCTTTAAAAGGGATTGTGCTTCACAGTGCACGGTGCAAATTGTTGAGAGACGCTGTTGATGCAGAGTCTGTTTGAATATTAAAAAAAGTAGAACGATTGAGTTTTAGGTGATCTATTAAATTGCAGTAAATTAATTTCATTGAAATATACTTCTGTAATTAATTTGAATTAACATTATTTTTTGGTGGGGTCTACACACATATATCAGATACATGAAGCACATTTCCATAGTTGAAAGTAATTTTTTTGTGTGCGTGTGACATATCACTATACATGAATCATATTTTAATTGTTAAATTAACCTTATTTTTATTTTTGGCCAACATACATAAATGTGTGTGTGACATGTGACTATAGATGATACACATATATGTGCGTGTCACATATCAGTATACATGACTCATATTTTAATAGTATTTTAATAGTCCCAACTTATTTTTTTCTAATGTAATTTAAATGTAGTTGTTTAATTAGTTTGTTGCAGGGGCAATACACATAAATGTGCGTGTCACATGTCACTATACATTATACGCATAAATGTGCGTGTCACTTGTCAGTATACATTATACGCATATATGTGCGTGTCACATGTCAGTATACATAAACCTCTTTGTCTTTAATTTTTTTTTTTGATGTCCTGTCTTGATAATAAAATGTAATATATTATAGCTTACCTCTCAGTTGTAATTTGCACAATGCAAAGTAGGAAATTAGGAAAGAATTATCTTCTCAAGTTTTAGCAGCAGTTATCTCAGAAGTCACTCTGTTCATCACCTGAGGAGAAATGTATTTTTCTCTGTCAAATAGGCAGTATTTATAAACTTGTAGAACATTCTGGAAAGTTAGACCGTTAGAACGCAATACGCATGCGCTATTTGCGTTCCAGCTTCCAATTTGCGTTCCATCCGCCATTTTGTGCGTAGTAGTGGTTAAAATGGTGTTTAATATGAGTGTGATCCGTTCCGCATAGTATGTGTTTCATTATTGCGAGTAAGTGTAGTGTAGTTACGTCTGGAGCCTCGTTTTCGTTTTGTTCGGCGGCCATTTTTTCTCTCGCTTAGCCGATTTTCGGCCGTTTAAACTCTTTGTTTTGGACTTAAATGGACTTGTAAATGAAGTTTTGGAGGTGCTGGATGCCCCCCCGTGCTGTAAGTAACCTTTTTATGTGTTTGTTGTGTTTATTTCTTGTGTTTGTGATGTTTTGATGCGCGGCGGTTGGAATGGGTCTTTCGCGGCCGTATTTTTTTCCGATGCGGCCGTATTTTGTTGCGATGTTGCCGTATTTTTTTGCGATATACGCAGTTAGCTTTTACGTGTACGACGCAGTGTATTTGTTTCTAAGTCGTGCGTATGTGTGTTAAGAGCGTGTGAAGGGCCTTTTTTACTGTTTTTTTGTTAAGTCTTGCGTCTGTGTGTCTGGGTGTAAGCGGGTGTGAGGCGACTTTGAGTTTTTTTTTGTTATGAAGTTGTGTGTGTGTGTATGTGTGTGTTAACACAGCCGATGTTGGGATGCTCCCACCACCGCAAATGCGGACCCTCGCTTCGCGAGGATCCGCATTTGCGGGGACGTTGTTGGGTTTTTGTTGGCTGGGCGGTTGGGTTTATTCTGTTAAAAAGTCGTGTGTGTGTATGTGTGTGTTAACACAGCCGACGTTGAGCCTCCACCACCGCAAATGCGGGCCCTCGCTTCGCGAGGACCCGCATTTGCGGGGAACTGCGTCCCTCGCTTCGCGAGCCCGCAAGCGTGAGCAACGACTCGTACGCTCACAACTATATATGTGATATCATGATTAACAAAGCAAGTCATTAATGAGACCTATCGATGACATTTTTTTTTATTGGACAAAATATGATTAGTATCCTTCGTATCTTCTATTTTTATGATATGACTGCACATGTCTTCTCCATAGAAGAGCTGAACATAAGCAATGTGGAATTAGCAGTAGTTGGACTGGTTCCTTTATCTGTAGAACAAACTGCTTGATGGTCTGCTGACAATTGTTCTGATTGTGAACCTAACAAGTGAAGGACCATGTCCAAATGTCCTGACCTGATGTCCAAGGCTACATACTGTTGTTTCTTCACATGGCCGGAAACAGGAATTTTGGGCCCAGCAGCAGATAATCATTGCTAAAATAATCTGCAATTGCAGCTGTATCTCTATATGAAGACATTCCTGATACAATAGAAGGCAATTAGTTTGTGCGCTACAAGCCATCCAACAACTTTCCATTCAACTCAATTCAAGACCCAGTTTTCATTGAACATGCTGCCAAGTATTAGATTTTGGTCCCCATGCAGAGCTGAACATCACTCTTGATATTTAGTCTAAAAGTTAGTCTGCATTATAAGTGATGAGCGGTTGAGAAATTTCAAGAAACTCAAAAAAAGCACTGCATTATTTTTTTATTGAACTGATAAATACTTACTTTCCACAAAGTACCAAAGTAATGTTGAACTATCTCATGCAATCTGCCCAGAAACTTTTTGGATCTTGGCAGCATGTATTTCATTGGCACAACCAGTAGGGCTCTATTTATAGCAAGATGTATTTTGTATGTAACCTTAGATAAGACTCTAAATAGTCTTTGACCTAAATTTGTACTCTCGCTAATGTCACCTAATATGTAAGAGAGAGGGAGAGGAGGAGGTAGGACAGGGAGGAGAGGTGTAGGACAGCAGGAGAGGGGAGTGATGTGCCCCCACATGTAGGCACACAAGGATTAGGGTCAGAGGGTCAGGGGCCTGATCCCATGAGGGGCTGTAGTAGGGATGAAGGACTGGAATAAAACAGGGAGGTCATGATCCCCAGGCACTTTTGGGAGGGCAGGTGTTTGTGCCAAAATTCAGGGCTCCAAATTATAGCCCAGAGGTAGATGAGTGTCTTCCTCAGGGAAATCCGTGTCCACTACAGCATCATACATGGTGGGGGGGGGGGGGGGGGCGAGGCCTAGTCAGAAGGCATATGCTTGGGGTGAGGAAGCATTACCTGTGTCGGCAGCAGGGAATGCCAACAGAGATGTCAAGTCAGTTAGACACAAGTACAATGACAGTCTGAAGAAGGTCAAGAGAAAGACGGCAGAGGAGGCCAGAGCAGAACGTGCTACAGGTGGTGGCCCAGTACCTGTCATTATATACTGCGAATAGGAGAGGACCCTGAAGGAGTGGATTGAGCCAGCAGCAGTAGTGGGCCTTCAAGGAGGGGTGGACATGTTGAATATGAGCACTGTGCAATGTAGGTATCCTAAACAACCTCATTTGCACTCATCAACACCACACACCTAAACAATTGTTATATAATCGCCATGCTGCACTGTAAGCTTTCTGGTCATGGCTAATGAGATACTGGGCTGTAATAACTCCTTAAATACAGGAAGCAAAAATCTAATTATCAGAATTGTTAGCAATTAAATTTAGTTCAAATACCTGCAGTCACAATTGATTCTGATTAACAGTTAACAAATAGATCAAGATTGAATAATCGTCAAAAAGAGAGTATATGTATGGGTGTGCTCCCTGCAGCGTATGTGGATACAGACTCTTTAGGACTACTTGTGTGTGTAATTTACTGGCCTAACCTGGATCATGACCCATCTGCATGTTAACAACCATTGCTGAGAATCACATATATAGTTGTGAGCGTACGGGTCACATACAAATTGCATCTTAACAAACCATTGCCTAAAGTTTACAATAATGATTAATTTCATTTTTAACTGTTCTTACATTAAAAGGTTAATACTTTTAATAGAAAATGTTTGAACACTTATTGTTCACTAAGAGAACATTTTAATAAACTAAACATTTTTTAATATCACAATACTTACAACTGTCACATAGATATATTTATAACTAAACAACTTTCCAAACATACACATCTCATTGCAGTCATTTTTTGAAGGGCAAGTCGCTAGTATGTCAAAGAATGGTCAGTCTCACACACTGCACAGAAGATCCAGCAGAGCAAGTGTTCTAATGACATGCAGACGGCACATTGTACCAGTATTTATATTAGCAGCATATATTAATTTGAGCCATGATTCACAATGCTCATGATGCAGGCCGATGTTCATCTGTGTGACATAAGCACCACAGGCAATTACAGGTGACAAGGTTATGGAAACACATAGCTGTCAATTGTGTAGAGAACCACACTCAAATACTTTCTTTCATTTCAGTACCCAGGAGCACAAGGCCGAACACAGAGGCACAGGCGGTGGCTCCACTGGAGGTGGAAACAAATCTAACCATGGAAGTGGAGGACGAAATACACCCCAACATGCAAAAAGGCCCGGGACCAGCAACAGAAGCTGGTCCGTCACAAACAAGAGGCTCACCCTTATCTCTGGCGTGGGATTCAACCCCTGGGCCATCACACACATCATCTGGCCATGCACAGTGGTTTTAGCCCCCTCCAGTGAACAAGTCACTGAGCCAGACAACAATGACACCTACACTGATGTTATGGTCCTGGCTCCAGCCATCATCATGGCCAACACTGCCACATGCTCCAAAACGATCACATATCTAGCAGGAAAAAACACTGTTTCACCCCCAACATGGTCTCCAACACTATGAGGTCCCCCAACATGGCCTCCCCAACGGCAACTCAGCCATCACCACCGACAACTCAGACATCGCCACCTCTCACTTTGAGGGAAATTATGGCCTAGTTTCACAGGAATGACAGTACACTTAACACCCAAAGGACACAGATGCTGTGATTACTCCAAAGGCAGGTGCATTGCACAAACTCCCTCCTTACAAGCAACAGATCATTACATTCTAAGATGAGGAGGCACAACCAAAGGATGGAGAGATATGAGAACAGGCACATAGGGAAAGGCAGCGACTAATACAATTGGCTGAATGCCAGCTCACATCTCTCCAGCCTTCATTCCACAGCCACAACTAGAGACGATGGCCTCACACCTCACCACCAGCACAAGGTGATCCCCAGCCACCCAATGTCGTGTTACCCCTCCCTCAAACGCATCCTAGACATGGAAGAGGGAGTAGGAGAGCAGGCACAGATGGTGGGGAACAAGTGCTGAGGAAGAGGAGATGTTAGGACCATTCCCCAAGTCCTCCTCATCATCACTCTTCAATGAATATAATTGGTATAAATGTTGACATACTATTGGCTGGATACAGAATGTGTACATGTCTGGTTATATTTAACATTTCACTGATTAATGTTCAATGTGGATTGCCATTGAGATGAGGTGTTGTAGTCAATCTTAATTGTGTTCTGATTGAAATCTTGGTCTGTCTCTGTAGGTGTTAATATCCCAGTCTCATAACCATGAAAGCATGTTCTTCATCTTCAAGCAGTGCAATACTATCATGTAAGAAACCACTTAACCCAGTGCATATCAGGCACTCGATCAGTGACATTAACCCCAGCAGATAGATATGAAATGCCATATATGACTATATATCTCTTCACTAATAAACATGACTGGTGTAAGTTCATGACTGTAGAGTTGCACAGTCCCATTAGGATCTGCTTATGCAAACCAGTAGTTATACATGCATTTTTGTTGCATGTCATCCTGTTAACATTATAAAAACAGATACATGTATTTGATTTAATCCACAAACAAAATGGATAATTACCTTTGTTTGACATCAGTAACAATGTGCATGTGTTTAGGGGTAATGTAAACAGTGTAATATGTCTGGCCTTGGTACCACCGATATACCAGTGAGATGTGATATCAGCATGGCACAACTATTCCATGTATATAGTGATAGTACTTTTTGCTGAAAGATTACTGTATGTTCAAAGTGAAGCATGCCTTTTCGTAATACACATCCTCAACTAATTTTGGGAGAGCTGATTGTACAGGACAGAGTCAGTATGGTTATCACTGCTCATAGATGACTTATACATGAATTGGTTTATTTTTGTGTTCAGAGCAAGAAACACTGTACTATAATAACAGCTTTTGCTTGTTCATCAACCTCAACTTTCTGTTTTCCAGATTCTGATAATCTGTTTTGGAATCATCATTAATGTATGAAAACACATTTTGTGTGGAATTGGTTTGTATCACATCATCTATGATGTATTGCACCTGTTGAATTGAGCAGATGAAGACCATATGGAAGCTCTATGCACATTAATGGTTACTTCTATGAAATGGAGTGATTTTTGATGATCCTTTTGTTCATCAGATTCTGGTTGCAGAGGTGTAGTGACCACATGTGACCCTGGTAGGTGCTATGCATCATAATTATTCTAGATTATTCCTCTACCAGTTAACTAATGAGCCCTAGATAGTGAGTAATAGGTCTGGGCTTTAACTAGGCCATTCCAACACATTTACATGTTTCCCCTTAAACCACTCAAGTGTTGCTTTAGCGGTGTGTTTGTGGTCATTGTCCTGCTGGAATTTAAACCTCCGTCCTAGCCTCAAATCACGCACAGTGTGGTACAGGTTTAGCTCAAGAATATCCCTGTATTTAGCACCATCCATCTTTCCCTCAACTCTGACCATTTTCACAGTCCTAGCTGCTGAAAAACATCCCCACAACATGATGCTGCCACCACCATGTTTCACTGTGACGATAGTGTTCTTTGGGTAATGACAACAACCAATCAGAAGGCGCAGATGCCTTCAGCCAATCACCCTGTGTTATTAAACTTCTACTGCACATTTGAATAATTAATTCATATTTTTTTAATAAACCTTCCCCAGGCTTCACAAGCTTTGGTTCCTTCCAGCCCCTGAATGAAGTATTAGGGCAGTGTGACCATGCACAGAAGACAGGGGAAAGTCCCATCTAATCTGCAATAGCACAGGTGGCTAATAGCTCATTAAATTTACACAGCTCCCTGCTATGTTGTGTTTCAGAGAGTGAAAGAGGACATCATATATTTGTCATATACATTGTAATGTAGATACCAGGCATGAAATCACGTTTACACTAGATTGTAGCATGCATATTACATTTAATGTGCACATTTTTAGAAAGCTTTCTTATACTATAGAAGTCTAAAATCCTGTTTTGAATGTTGTTCTCCTCTCCAACCCACCCTCAAAAGATCATTGGAGCTTACACAGCTTGGGGGGGGGGGGTCTCAAGTCCTAACTATCTATTGTTGAGAGGTCCTTAAATAACTGACAAACAATAAAATCAGTACCGAAAGAAACAAACATATTTTTATAATTTACATTTAATCTTTATTATTTTAGTAGACATATCCTGTCACGTGCCCCGTGGGTGGGAGTGCATCTGTCTCCATCCCTGCAGTGACCACTGCAAGCAAAGCAAGACATATGATGTTTCACTGTCATTCAGTTAAAATATGTTTAGTAAAATTACTGTCAATTGATTGGCTTTTGTTACATAATAACAATTAGTATAAACAAATTCCAATTTATTTTGCTAAATGTTGAGATTTTATTGTAATAAAACATTGATAGTTTGTAAGAAAACCATCTCTTCATGGGTATAATCTCTTACAGGGCTTAATCAACGCTCTCTTGATGGAAACATAGCAGTAGGTGGAGGGGTTCCTCTTTACAGTTTATCTAACCTTTTTTACATACATTTTTGTAGTGCACATTCTATGCCTTCTAGATTGGTACTGTGACATGGTGAAGGGGCTTGTGTACTTCAATGAAGCTTTGATCTATACCAACTAAGATCACCCAAGATGAGCATACCAAAAATCCAAAGGGGTCAAACAAATATCAGTCAACTACAGGAAGAACTGGCAACCCACTTCAGTATCTTTGTCAAGATAACCTAATGGATAAGCACAACCAGATACATAAAGATATGTCAGTGATGAGCCCCTCAGACAAGAAGGTCACTACCACATTACTGAGAAGAGCAGAGGGTGAGTTTGACAATCACCAGATCTAATGAAGTGGTTTGGACAAATTCAAGAGGATGCTCAGTTGCAGATATGTCTGGAGGGAAAAGGAAAGTCTGTTACTGCAAATAACAATTCAGCATAGGAACATGGAATGGGAGAACTCTGACCTATAAGGCAAACTGGACATGGTCAAACATGAGATGACAAGGTTAAACATTGATATCCTGGGAATTAGTGAACTATAATTAACTGGAATGATGCTTTTATATCAGACAACCACCAGATCGTCTACTGTTGTCAAGAATCCCACAGAAGAAAGGAAGTAGCTCTTATAATCAAAGCAGTGACCAAAGCAGTGCTCAGTAACAACTCAATAAATGACATAATGTTTTCAATTAATATTCAAGGCGAACTTTATAACATCACAGTGATCCAAGTCTATGCTGCAACCATGGATGCTGAAGAGATGGAGGTTGTCAAATTCTATAAGGATATTCACCACCTCCTAAATATAACACCAAGAAAAGACATTACTCCCATCAAGAGGGATTGTAATGCTAAAGTAGGGAATCAAAAATACGTGGAATATCTGGTAAGGTTGGCCTTGGAGTACAAAATGAAGCAGGTTAGAGATTAATATAACTCAGTCAAACTAATTCTCTGATCTAAGAAAATACCCTCTTCCAACAGCCTCAGAGATGACTCTACACGTGGACATCACTAGATGGACATTATAGAAATCAGTTTATCTATATACTTTGTAGTGAAAGATGGCAAGAGATCTACTGTATATGGTCATCAAAAGCAAGACCTGGATCAGATCATTATCTTCTTATTGCAAAGTTCAGAAGTAGATGAGGAAAAGAAGGAAAATCAACAGAACAAGCATATATGCAGTGGAGCTAAAGAATAGATTTTAGGGACTGGACATGGTAGATAAAATGCATGAAGAGCTTTGAACAGAAATGGGTGACTTGTCCAAAAATTAGAAAAAAATAAGAATACTGCCGCCCCCAGCCTTAAAGAAAACTACAAAGGCAAAATGACTGTCTGATGAAGCTTTGAAAGCAGTCCAGGAAAGAAGAAAAAAGGAAAGAAGAAAATAAAATGTAGAGGAGATAGGAAAATGGTTTGTCCAACTGAATGCAGAATGCCAGAGGATAGCAAGAAGAGACAAGGAGCAATCTATAATGAGTGATGTAAATTGAAGAAGATCCAGTTATTGAATAATTGCACTCATTTAAAATGCAAACAAAGTAATGCTTAGGATCCTGTAAGCTTGATTCTAACAATACAGGGACCAAAACTACCAGATGTGCAATCTGGGATCCGCAGAGGAAGAGGCAGAAGAGATCAAATTCCCAATGTCCACTGAGTAATAGAGAAAGCGAGAGAGTCCCAGAGAAAAACATCTATCTCTGCTTCATAGACTCTTCTAAAGCCTTTGACTGGGTGAAATTTGACAAAATGTGGTGAGTTCATCTCATCTGCTTCCTGAGGAATCTGTGTGTGGACCAAGAAGCCACAGACAAAATCAAACATGGAACAACTGAGTGGTACAAAATTGGGAAGGAAGAACAACAAGGTTGTATATTGTCACTTTATTGTCATCAGGGACAAATATCAACAACCTCAGATACACTGAGGATACCATGCTGATGGCTGAAAGTGAGGAGGAACTAAAAGGCCTACTGATGAGAGTAAAGAAGAGAGTGCCACAGCTGGCCTGCTGATCAACATTAGAAAAACAAATATATGTATCATGCCAAACAACAATCTCAGTTACTGGCAAATAGATGGGGAAGGGGAGGCAGTGACAGATTTTATTTTCCTGGGCTCCAAGATCTCTGCCGACGGTGTCTGCAGTCATGAAATGGAAAGATGTTTCCTTCTAGGGAGCAAAACCAATGACAAGTCTAGACAAGCTATTTATATTGTAACCAAAGGTCTGCATAGTCACAACTATGGTATTCCCAGTAGTGATATATGGATGTGAGAGCTAGACCATAAAGAAGAGTAGGCACTATAGAATTGACAGCTTGTGCCGGAGAAACCTGCTTAGAAGATCCAATCAATCAATACTACAGGAAATAAAGCCAAACAGTTCACTGGAAGTTATGATCATGAGGTTTAAGCTCAAATATTTTCACCATATCATGAAAAGACAGGATTAACTATAGAAGAATCTGATGTTGGGAGCAGCAGAGGATAAGATGGATAGATGAGGTAATTGAAGCAATGAATATGAGCTTGATGAAGCTCAGAGAGGAAGTGACTGGCATGCTATGCTCCAAATGGTAACGGAGAGTTGAACATGATTGAACGACTAAATGATGACCCATTGTCTATCCACCTGTTATCCATCTCTGAAGCTTTCTGTATGATTTAGCACCTTGTTAGGAGAGGCTAAGAGTGGAACAAAAAGCAAGACTTACATTTGTTTTCAAAAAGAATCTCTTTTGGAGTAAATAAAATATGGGGTTAGATATCCCTAACTATACACAGGGAGGATAAATGATTTTATAGAAACACACCCCTCCAAATAATCGCTTATGGGTATTATCAGGAACATATCTGGGGTGTTCCTTCTTTAACGCGCATCATATATATTTCATTTTTTGGAATAATTATTTTTATCAATGTATAAGATAAAGTTAAGTTTTGCAGAAAATTCTTGTGCTGAAACAAGTATTGTCATAATAATGGCGGCGCCAGCACCAGCTACAAAATGGTTTTATATTTTTGTCTATATCGTGATCAGACAACTGACAGCCATGCAAGAGACTCGTGTGACCTGACAGAGCAGTCCGTGCTATGGCATCATTTACCTGGGATTATAAGGATTAGAGAAGAACAAACATATCAACATAATTTATGTCATTCAAATTCACAAATGACTCTGATTACAGCAAAATTATCCTGATAAGCAAAGTAGGTTACATGCAGACACATGACGGATGAGAGAAGTAATGCGAGGAAGCTTTATAAGGGCGCTGCTTAGTATTATATTTAGAGACAAAGAGTACAGAGTAAATAGAGCACAGCATTAGAGGTCATTCTCCAAAAATTATAGTTTTTAAGTAAAGGAAAAAAATAAAATGCAGAAGGACGACTTAGGTGTCTTAGCTGTCACCATTCTCTCATTCTTTAGCAGCGTTCCTCTCAATGCTTTTATTCTGATGGTCAGTATCAGATCCTGGATTAAAGGAGGATATCAAAGTCCACCTGATCTGATCTTAACCATCCAAGGACTACTTAACATCATTGCACAAACCTTGCTATTCAGTTATAATATAATAACAATCTGGAATATTTTTTTACTTTCATACAACCAATACATTCTCTTTGCCATGTTATGTGTTTTAGTCGTATCGAGCACCTGGATCACTGCCTGGTTATGTACCTTCTACTGCATAAAGATTGTCACCTTCCAACACCGTCTCCTCACGTACCTAAGGCTCAGATTCACCAATTTGCTGCCCTGGCTGCTCTCAGGATCCATTGTGTTATCCATTTGTATAAATACTCTTGTGATGGCAATTACTGATGATGTCATCAATTCAGCAAATAACACAGCTTCCAGCAGAAAAGAAAAAAATTACTTTAAGAATATTAGCTATATATTTTTGTATGGATTAAACTTGGGAGCTTCCATCCCATTGCTTCTGATTATAATATCACTGGGATCGACCATCACCTCCCTCATCCTCCACGTCCTGAGACTGCACCGAGGATCATCAACCATTAGCTTCTCTCACCTGAAAGCTCATGTTCATGCAGCTATAACCATGACCCTACTGCTAACACTGCAAATAGTCTTCTACTTAGTATGTCTGGGTTTAACATTAGCCCATAATAATACCAATAATAATGATAATACCACTGTTTTCTTTGTTTGCAAAGTTTATTTAAATTTGTTTTACCCCCTCCAGGCTCTTACACTGATTTTTGGGAACAAGAACCTTAAACAATCCTGTGGGGTCTTCAGATGTCTTTGCAGAAGAGAAACTTCACAAGTAAATTAATAATTAGCATGTATTGGATGAGACCATCTTAATATGCTCCTACAATGACTAGAAGCAGAATTGTGGGCATTTATAGCCCAGAAAAGATTGTTGATTTTACAAAAAATATTTAACATTTCTTTTAAATTAATTATAGTCCTTTCCAGCACTTGCCTTATGAATTTAAGAAATTATAGAAAATATTCAAATAAAATTTCAATATCCATTTTAATGTATATTGGAATATTAACAACTCTGGTCAATAATTTAAAATAGCTCATTTTGAAGAAATACACATGAAAATAAGCAACATGTTCTTAAAATGTATAAAGCAAATAACACAAATTCTGATTTATTACTTGTTTATGTAATTATGCTGCAGGAAAATCTGCCATTTTAGTTTGGGTGACCTACTTCCTGAGGTTGGAGGAGATTTTGAAAACACAAAAAGTTTGTACTTGAACAATGGGAAGTTCTGCACGAAAATAATAACAGCATATACAAGTGACAAATGTGCATACCGAGTATTAGTTTTACTATATGCAACATTTTGCCCAATTATTATATTGTTTGGTTCAACATATCATATAGAAAATATTCCCCGCAGTGATCCTTATAAAGGAGGTTTAGTCACCCAGGATCAGTGGCCAGAGCTCGGGATAATGTATATACTGTATGTGTATATGAGTTTTATTTAGGACAAGATATAGGTGGGAAATAACTATAAATATTAACATTATATTATGAAGTGCAATGTTCATTATATGGTGCAGGGTTATAATCATAATGTGTAGGATTATACAATGTTACTCTATATGTTTAAATATTGCTTGTATTTACTAAAGAAGTGTGTATGAAAACAAACTTGATATAACTATACATATAACTAATTCTGCTTGTCAGAGACACCCACTCTAGCTCCGTGACTACATCTAGTATGGTGGCCATGTGCAGTGCCGGATCTACCTTTTTGGAGCCTCTGGGCAGTGAAGTGGATTAGCCGCTGCAGGTGCACCCACACTCACATTTTTCCATTTTCTGTGCATGAATATCTCTCTCTTGCTGTGTGAGCAAATCACAGACATTTTACCACAGCATATATTTTTATAACAAAACCACTGATACACACACTGAGCTATTACTTGTTTATTAAATGCATGTATATATATATATATATATATATATATATATATATATATATATATATATATATATATAATAATAATAATAATAATAATAATAATAATAATAATAATAATAATAAACGGGCAACCCTCACAGGGAAGAGCCCATAGGCGACTGCCTAATGGGTAATCCAGCCATGGCTATGTGTGTATGGATGCAGTAGTCTGTTTAAGGGCCTGATTACATAGATATGATACATACCATTATATTCTTGACATGATTTACCAATATTTCAGTATCCCTACCGAGGCCTACAATCTACAACCATAGCCTTGTTTAAAGTGGATGGAGATTTCTGCATTTTATTGCAACAACCTTAGTCCCAGGAATGTCTATCATCCCTCAGGAGACCGGGAAAGCAACTACCCTGAGAAAGATGGAAAGTTCTGTGGCCCATCCTCTATTCTTGAAACCTAAAAGTACACTGGGGCAAAGAATCCTAAAAGGCCTTGTTTAATCCGACAAATTTACCAGTGACACCACAACCTCAAAGATCAGAATCAGACACTAATCTTGAACTTGAATCAGAACTAATACTAATAGTCAGCAAGTTATTATTTGTGAATTTAGGAGAAAACAAACCCAATTGGGACAATGCATGGCATAGCTGAGATACATATATGCTAAGCTTTATCACTTATTGTGTTGCTTGTTTAAGTAAACAAATCCTCCTTAAGTTTCTTTTCAAGTCAATGATGATTATTATCCATCTGAGATACCATACTGGAGAACAATGATGAGAGCAATAACACATCAGTATATCTGACAAGCAAGCAGAATATATTAAGCAACTGCAATAAAAAGTACATCAACAATGTAAACTGATATAATGCATGTCTATTCAAACTGAACATTTGAAAAAAATATGTGTCACCACTACAATGTACGCATAGACAATATCCAGAATCACACTCAAATTCCTCGGACACCACAAGCGAAACTTGCAAGACCATATTCAATACATTGATGTGGAAAAACTGGATCTGAACAGAGTGCAGACAGCGCTAAAAGTTAAAAGACATAAGAGTTAACATGCATCATTATGGCACAAATACTAAGTATGCAAGTGTTTCTACCTTAGTATTACAAACATTTAAATATATATGGATATTTCCACTGCAAACCAATGACTCAAATCCATGCCAGAAACTCGTCAGCAAGCTACAATAGCATATACTAGCATACAAGTGGGATCCTCCTTTCATCTAATTTTTACATATGTGTTGTTGTTTTTTCCCCCACTTCCTTTCTGTAAGAGTCCAAGATTTTTCTTTTTAATTATCAGCAGTGATTTCACAAAAACTCAGTTGTCTCTGGATTGCACTTATGCACAAGTGTCACTGTGAAGTGAATTGACTCTGCTGGGTTTTGAACCCTGGTCCCCAGGCTGCTGATCCTCTTCCCTACCACTGCACCAGCCTGCCTTTGTGAAATTCCTGGAGATCTGATAACCTTGACTCTGCAGAATATGCATATATTTGTATGCTTATAGGTGAAGCTGATTAAACTGATATGTGTTTATATTATAAATATGGTTGAATCTAGGTGAATATATGTAAATGATTATGATCTTAGCGAGCCCTGCCTGAATATATATTTAGAACATAATTATAGGAGACCCTGGAGGTATTATGATTATAGATGACCCTTATGAAATATATATGTGTTTATAATTGTAGGTTAACATGGCTGAATATATATACATTAATATGATTATAGGTGAACATACCTTAATATGTATACATTAATATACTAATTGACAATTGAAGTTGAATATTTATCTAAAGGTCCCTGGTGTCATGACATTAGTAGTTAAAACAAGACCATATATTTATTGTCTACTTTATATGATTGTCTTTTTTTGTTGTTGTTACCAATTTAAACACATATATACTTGCTGTGTGATAATTTTCCACATGAAGGGTTACACACAAATAAGGTCGGGGCCTACTAAATGTTCAAGCGGGACATCAGCTAGGACCAAATAATTAAAAAGGCCTTGAGAAATGAACATAGAAATGTTTTGAGAAAGATATGCTCAGACTTCACCAATTGTTATCAAACAGGTGCAAGATTAGCACACAATGGGTAATTCAATAACCCAAAATATTTGGCTGAACTATCTAGACCAAAGGTCATTATTATTTAATTTTAAAACATGGAACAATACTGCTCTTTCATGGGAAAAACATCAAGCACCACTCCACCATATATATACTGTACATTATAATTAGGCATGTACATACAAACAGGGCAGGAGGCAATTGCAATTGGTGCAAATGAACCCTGTGGCTGGGAGTAAGTACAAAGGCCGGTCTGTAACTCTCTGACATAAACCTCTGCCCTTTTATCTTTTCTCTGTGATATTTCACTAAATTAGTAGTTTATTATTGCTTCAGTATATATATCTATATTCTAGCTTCCATGTATGTTTTTATACCTCATTATACTATTTAATGTATTCATAGAGTAAGACATTATATCACTGAATATTAATACCAACTATATTCTATGGAATAAATATTTGATTGTTTATCTAAGTTTGATAAGATTCTATACACTTATTGTTGATTTCTATATTGATCTAACAGAATGTAGTGTTTTAAAACTAATTGTTATCCACTCATTTAAAAAAATATATAAATAAACCTATCACTGAATTTATTGTGATCTATCTAAAAAATAAAACTTTTCACAAGTTTAGATACATCCAATTGTTATTCTTGATTTTGCTGTTGTTTCAATAAACACTGTTCTGCATAAAGCATATACTTGTCTATCAACATTGTAAGACTTTTGTCATATCCTAATTGCATGACACTTGCTTATGTCTCATATATGTCTATAGTAGACTTTGGCTGAAGATGTGTTTGTATGAGACACTGACTAAATATGTTTGTACTGTATTACAATATACTCTCAGTTATCCAGAACTCAAGCAACCAGAACTCTCAAGCAAGCAAACAAAATGTAAAGGTTTATCTGTGTGCATTTGTGTGAGGTTCTGTTTAAATCAGCTCTGTAAATCAGGGCAGTGTTTTCTGACCTGTTGCTGTAATCAGTGTGCAGGTTAGAGTGGGTGTGGCTTGGCCTGTGTAAAGGTATATCTGTGTGCATTTGTGTGAGGTTCTGTTTGAATCAGTACTGTGAGGCAGGGCAGTGTTTTCTTTCCTGTGCTCTGTAATCAGGGTCCAGGTGAGATTGGGTGTGGCTTGGCCTGTTTAAGTTATATCTGTGTGCATTTTGTCTTGTTCTGTTGAATCAGTTATATGGGGCAGGGCAGTGATTTCTGTCCTGTGCTCATTTATCATTGTACAGGTGAGTATGCCGGGTCTATTTTAACAAGGGAAGAGCGAGGTTGGGAGCTTGCAATCATTTCTAGTGTAAGTGTAGTTAGTGTGTAGGAGATTGAATAAAAGGAGGAAATCCAAAGGAAAGGGGTATTAAAAGAAAAAACAGAAAACAAACATAAATTTGTTTTCTTTTTTGTTTGAGTTAAGGTGTAGAAACGCAATCTTAATACAAATACATTGATTTGTTTTCTCACTGCATTTTTGTAACTGATAATCATGAGTCAGTCCAGTGGCAACCTCACTCAATGTACATCCTGGCACATGTAGGCACTACTGGAACAGATGATCCAGGGTCCATACATCTGTGACAGGTTGTTGACTCTCTGGAGGCTCAAATTGGAGATCTGGAGAGGAGAATTGCAGCACTTAGTGATATTGCTACACTGGAAAGGGAGTTGGTGCTCACGGAGCACAGTTTAGCTGGGCCTAGTATAGAGGGAGGAGCTGGGGCTAGTGAGGATGTCCAGGGAGGTAGCTGAGTTAGAAGGGGAAGCAGGGGGAACAGGAGGAGGCAGGCCAGTTCTGAGTTGGCAAACACCAACAGATTTGCCAGATTGAGTAAAACTGTTGGGGATGTCCATTCAGGAATGGCAATGCCAGATAGAACTGTTTCCTCTAACAGCTGGGAGAACAGTTCTACAGGAGGAGTGGAAGGACAGCATAGGCAGAGCAACAGACATGTTTTGGTGGTAGGGGACTCTATTATTAGGAAGGTAGACGGGGTAATTTGTCACCCAGATCCCAGCAATCGAACAGTTTGCTGTCTCCGGGTGCTCAGGTTCGGCATGATGTGGATCGGGTGGATAAATTATTGGGAGGGCTGGTAATGAACTGGCGGTCTTGGTACATATTGGTACCAATGACAAAGTTAGTGGAAGATGGAGCGTCCTAAAGAATGATTTTAGAGAACTAGGGAATAAGCTTAAAGCAAGGACCTCCAAGGTAGTATTTTCTGAGATACTACCAGTGCCACGTGTTAGCCCAGGGAGGCAGAAGGAGCTTAGGGAGGTTAATGCATGGCTAAAAAAGTGGTGCAGTGCAGAGGATTTGGGTTTTTTAGAGCACTGGGCTGACTTCTCTCTTGGGTACAATCTCTATAGCAGGGAGGAATTGCACCTTAATGATGAGGGAGCTTTTGTGCTAGAGGATAGGATGGTAGAACGCCTGGGGGAGTTATTAAACTTGGGTGGGGTGGAGGGACTATAAAGAAGTATTGGGGTTAAATGGGTAGAGGGGGAAAGGCATGAATTAGTTACCCATGTGGGAGGAGAAGGGGGAGGGTTACAATAGACGTAGGGAGGTTTTAATATGGGCCTCAATTACAGTGGCAAGCACTTCACAACGGCAGAGCCATAGCAACATGAAGTGTATGCTTGCTAATGCAAGAAGTTTGCCTTGGAAAATGGACAAGCTAGAATTATTAGCAGAAAAAGAAAAATGGGGCTTAATAGGCATTACTGAAACATGGTGGGATGAATCTCACAACCGTACTGTTAATCTGGATGGTTATAACCTATCTAGGAAAGATAGGGGCAATGGTAAAAGAGGAGGAGGGATCTGTCTGTATGTTAAGCCTGAATTTAAACCTATAGTCAGAGAAGATTTGTATGCTGGAACTAATGGCATAATTGAATCTTTGTGGGTTGAGCTAAATAGTGGAGGAGCTAATTCTAAACGCATAATGGTGGGAGTATGCTATAAACCCCAAAATATAGCTGAAAGTGAGGAAATGCAATTATTGTTACAGATTGGAAATGCATCTAAGCATGGGCAAGTTCTAATAATGAGAGACTTTAATTACCCTGAAATAAACTGGATAACTGAGACCAGCAGTTCAGCTAAGGGGAGCAGGTTCTTGAGTACACTTGGGTATCACTATCTGGCCCAGAAAAAACAAGAACCTACTAGAAATGGGGCCATCTTGGATTTAGTCATCACAAGTAATCATATATATAGTTGTGAGCGTACGGGCCGTTGCTAACGCTTGCGGGCTCGCGTAGCGAGCCCGCGGCCCTCGCGTAGCGAGGGCTGCGGGCAAGGGCCTCAGTTGCTGGGATGGAGTGCCGAAGGCGCTCCATCCCAGCAACTGAGGCCCTTGCCCGCAGCGTACGGCCCGTTGCTCACGATTGCGGGCTCGCATAGCGAGCCCGCGGCCCTCGCGTAGCGAGGGCTGCGTGCAAGGGCCTTAGTTGTTGGGATGGAGCAGCCACCTCCTCCCCACAATGCCCCGCGCAGGGCCGCCCAGTTCCGGTTCCGCTTTAGATCACCCAGTCTTGGCTCTAGATCCCTCTCCTCACCCCCTGCACAGTGAGTTGTTGCCCTCCCGGTCAGTGCTCCTCCTCCTCTCCTCAGCCCCCCGCGATGCTCCTTCTTCTCTCCCCCCTGTGCTGCTCTTCCTCTCTCCCCCCTGTGCTGCTCTTCCTCTCCCCAGCCCCCCGCGATGCTCCTTCTTCTCCATCCTGTGCTGCTCTTCCTCTCCTCAGCCCCCCGCGATGCTCCTTCTTCTCCCCCCTGTGCTGCTCTTCCTCTCCTCAGCCCCCCGCGATGCTCCTTCTTCTCCACCCTGTGCTGCTCTTCCTCTCCTCAGCCCCCCGCGAAGCTCCTTCTTCTCCCCCCTGTGCTGCTCTTCCTCTCCTCAGCCCCCCCGCGATGCTCCTTCTTCTCCCCCCTGTGCTGCTCTTCCTCTCCCCAGCCCCCCGCGATGCTCCTTCTTCTCCCCCCTGTGCTGCTCTTCCTCTCCCCAGCCCCCCGCGATGCTCCTTCTTCTCTCCCCCCTGTGCTGCTCTTCCTCTCTCCCCCCTGTGCTGCTCTTCCTCTCCTCAGCCCCCCGCGATGCTCCTTCTTCTCTCCCCCCTGTGCTGCTCTTCCTCTCCTCAGCCCCCCGCGATGCTCCTTCTTCTCTCCCCCCTGTGCTGCTCTTCCTCTCCTCAGCCCCCAGCGATGCTCCTTCTTCTCTCCCCCGTGTGCTGCTCTTCCTCTCCTCAGCCTCCAGCGATGCTCCTTCTTCTCTCCCCCCTGTGCTGCTCTTCCTTTCCTCAGCCCCCCGTGATGCTCCTTCTTCTCTCCCCCCTGTGCTGCTCTTCCTCTCCTCAGCCCCCCCGCGATGCTCCTTCTTCTCTCCCCCCCTGTGCTGCTCTTCCTCTCCTCAGCCCCTGTGCTGCTCTTCCTCTCCTCAGCCCCCCCGCGATGCTCCTTCTTCTCTCCCCCCCTGTGTTGCTCTTCCTCTCCTCAGCCCCCCCGCGATGCTCCTTCTTCTCTCCCCCCCTGTGCTGCTCTTCCTCTCCTCAGCCCCCCGTGATGCTCCTTCTTCTCTCCCCCCTGTGCAGCTCTCTCCTGTGTCTCTGATCTGCCTCCCGGCAGAGGTGGCCTCTCACAGCCCTGAGTACTGAGCCCAAGATCTGAGCCGGGACAGAGGCACA
>JAPZIH010000013.1:97500-230774 GCA_027410445.1 Discoglossus pictus | reverse complement strand
CAAAAACGAGGCTACACAACCCCTAAAGTCGTAAAATACCGCAAAGCTAACACAGCTTTTACAAAAACCCGTACAACCTACAACATACACCATTAGCAAGGAAGCTAAATCATACAAACCCGCGTACCACATACACATTCACTGCCATTTTACAACACTAACTTGCAGAATGCAGAAGTACCCAGCTACACTAACAGCTTCCCCTCGCTCACACAGCCAATTTACACTACACACTGCACACATTACTGACACTTACACCTCAGCTCCACAATACTGCAAATCTACATTATGTGCTGCAAGAACATCAAAACAGATTGTCAGCTCTTCAGCACATTCCTTGCTGCATATATTAATTACAAACAGGTAAAGTATATTAATTTATGATTTCATTAATTAATTAATTATCAGGAAAACCTACATATACACAAAAAAAAACACTATAGAAATAAACGCCAAAGACCTTCACCGCGTGCCTCACAAGGAGCGCCAACTGTGCTCATAGGACACAAACTACACCAGGGGACAGCCTCGCAATAAGCGCAAAAAGTAGATCAGCGCCGACTTTTCAATGACAGCAAAAGCCCCTCTGATAACAAAAAATACACCAACCAAGAAACTTGCAATCAGCGCCGAAGGATCTCAGACCCCAAAAACACTTACTGTCTGGGGCAAACAGCATTACCTGCCTTACAATTTTATTGCTCCGTTATTTTTTGACGGGCAAGTCGCTAGTACTAAATAAAGATTATAACATGTTCGTATAATCAGAGATATGATTGGCCCCTATAATATTACCCAGGCTTCATACAACATGGTGGAAATACATTGGAAAAGTAAAATTTTACTGAATTAACCATAAAATATAATATTTGATCTGCGTATGTTCTCCAAGAGCCTCAAATTCCTAATCTTTGTTAATCTCACTCAGATTCAGAGGAAACGCTTCATCACAAGGAATAAATACAACTGAAAACCTGGAGATTAGGCGAAAAGTGATTTTATATTCAACTAAAAGAATGGCTTTTTAGAATAATTTAACATGGTGGACTTCACTATTTGGGAGGTAAAAGGGCCAGACGCGCTTGTAGTAATAAATGTGATCCTTTGTTATATTCATGTTGAGTAAAACACACTCTATGATCTGTACTTTTCTTACAGATTTAGTAAACAATTAAATATCTGCTTTCAATGTAAGTGAATAGAGATGCCCAACACACAGATTTTATATCGCCGGAAATCAGAGAATCGGGTTTAACCCATCTGTAAAAATAAAGTACTATCTTGCTCTGGGTCTTTGTAAGAAAATATAAATTATAGGTGAATTTGTTTAATCCTCTGTGTTACTATGTAACAGTGTAAGATGGACATGCAAATCTAACTGAGCCCAAAGGATCTAAAGGAAAACACATTAAGAGCGGGCACCGATATAAAGGTATTTATACTGTTTACACTCGGTCTTATGTGATGGGTCTTTTCAGTCTAAAAATAAATAATATAATTCTAAATATGTCTCTAAATATCTTTAAATCATTTATAATAGTTAAAGAGTTTGAGTCAAGAGCTGAATGAAATCATGTTTGTATGTGGTTAACTTCTGTGGTCCTACAATGCGAGCATCAGTACCTGAGATGTCACTTCAATGTCTGGCATACATCGATCTATTACCTTTAGTACACTGGTTTGTTGTACACCCAGCCCTAATGTTTGCATGGCAGATCATCCTTTAAACCAAGCTCAGATGCTTTACATACATGTATCTGACTCATTGGGATTTGAATACCCCCAGGAGGTTTGTGTTGGGAGTATTGGGTTTGCTGAGTATTTGTTTACTGCACAGTATGGAAAACAAACAATAGTAAAAATCTCAATACCAAACACAAATATGATGTTGGATTATCTATCTATCTATCTATCTATCTATCTATCTATCTATCTATCTATCTATATATACCTCTCTATCTGTCTATCTATCTATCTATCTATCTATCTATCTATCTATCTATCTATCTATCTAGCTATCTGTCTGTCTATCTATCTATCTATATATCTATCTATACATCTATATCAATCAACATATAGAGGCTGTGCCCTGCTACGCCTATCCTGGAAAGTCCCTCGCCATTGTTGGTGGCCATGTTCTAAGATATATACCTATTCCCATTTTGTGACCCGTTAAGTGTTTTGCTATCAATCAATTCACATTATCACCTGTCATATTCCTTTCAGGCCTACAGATGGAATGTCAATACTCCACAGTATCACAAATTGAACTTTGCATGTGTTTTAAACCATTATTATTATATATTATATATTGCTATATTACAGTCAGGTCCATAAATATTGGGACATCGACACAATTCTAAACTTTTTGGCTCTATACACCACCACAATGGATTTGAAATGAAACTAACAAGATGTGCTGTAACTGCAGACTTTCAGCTTTAATTTGAGGGTATTTACATCCAAATCAGGTGAACGGTGTAGGAATTACAACAGTTTGTATATGTGCCTCCCACTTTTTAAGGGACCAAAAGTAATGGGACAATTGGCTGCTCAGCTTTTCCATGGCCAGGTGTGTGTTATAACCTCATTATCCCATTCACAAAGAGCAGATACAAGCTCCAGTGTTCATTTCAAGTGTCCTTTTTGCATTTGTTGCTGTTAACTCTCAATATGAGATCCAAAGAGCTGTCACTATCAGTGAAGCAAGCCATCATTAGGCTGAAAAAACAAAACAAACCCATCAGAGAGATAGCAAAAACATTAGGTGTGGAACATACTTAAAAAGAAAGAATGCACCGGTGAGCTCAGCAACACCAAAAGACCCGGAAGACCACAGAAAACAACTGTGGTGGATGACCAAATAATTATTTCCCTGGTGAGGAAAACACCCTTCACAACAGTTGGACAGATCAAGAACACTCTCCAGGAGGTAGGTGTATGTGTGTCAAAGTCAACAATCAAGAGAAGACTTCACCAGAGTAAATACAGAGGGTTCACCACAAGATGTAAACCATTGGTGAGCCTCAAAAACAGGAAGGCCAGATTAGAGTTTTCCAAACAACACCTAAAAAAGCCTTCACAGTTCTGGAACAACATCCTATGGACAGATGAGACTAAGATCAACTTGTACCAGAGTGATGGGAAGAGAAGAGTATGGAGACGGAAAGGAACTGCTCATGATCCAAAGCATACCACCTCATCAGTGAAGCATGGTGGTGGTAGTGTCATGGCGTGGGCATGTATGGCTGCCAATGGAACTGGTTCTCTTGTATTTATTGATGGTGTGACTGCTGACAAAAGCAGCAGGATGAATTCTGAAGTGTTTCGGGCAATATTATCTGCTCATATTAAGCCAAATGCTTCAGAACTCATTGGACGGCGCTTCACAGTGCAGATGGACAATGACCCAAAGCATACTGCAAGAGCAACCAAAGAGTTTTTTAAGGGAAAGAAGTGGAATGTTATGCAATGGCCAAGTCAATCACCTGATCTGAATCCGATTGAGCATGCATTTCACTTGCTGAAGACAAAACTAAAGGGAAAATGCCCCAAGAACAAGCAGGAACTGAAGACAGTTGCAATAGAGGTCTATTGAAACCCAGCGTCTGGTGATGTCTATGCGTTCCAGACTTCAGGCTGTAATTGACTGTAAAGGATTTGCAACCAAGTATTAAAAAGTGAAAGTTTGTTTTATGACTGTTAATCTGTCCCATTACTTTTGGTCCCTTAAAAAGTGTGAAGCACATATACAAACTGTTATAATTCCTACACTGTACACCTGATTTGGATGTAAATGCCCTCAAATTAAAGCTGAAAGTCTGCAGTTAAAGCACATCGTGTTTGTTTCATTTCAAATCCATTGTGGTGGTGTATAGAGCCAAAAAGATTAGAATGATGTCGATGTCCCAATATTTATGGACCTGACTGTATATCACATGATAGTATTACTCTTATTATTGTTATTATTGTTATTATATGAATTAACCCATTGCATAGTAACTAGGTCTTATTAGTTTACTGATATAGGAATGTGACACAAATGTGGTGTATTTTGATGTCCCAAAACCCCAACCATTGAAAACACACTGACACTGTGAGAATGGCATAACAAAGCTTTATTTCATACACAGAGCACAATCAGAAATGGACAAGACTGTGCATTAATATCATGGGTGTTTTGTGGATGGATCCCGGAAGGGCAAGAGATTGTTTTTGGGAAAAAGGGGATACCTACAGGGGATAATGTCATAGTCTAGAATAAGCATGATGCATAGCACCTACCAGGGTCACATGTGGTCACTACACCACTGCAACCTGAATCTGGTGAAAAACAGGATCATCAGAAATCACTGCATGTAATTGTAGAAACCATTAATGTGCATAGCACTTACAACTTGTCTATATCTGCTCAATTAACATAATCATGGATAATGTCATATAGATCTCTTCCACACACAATGTGTTGTCAGATATTATGGAATAATCAGAAATTAATGAGCAGAATCTGTGACACAGAAAGATTACGTTGAGGAACATGCCTGCATGGTCGTGATATTGGGCTATTAAGACCTACACAGACCAGAAAAATATATAAATCAGAACACTATTTTGATTGACTTCAACACCTTGTCTCAACGGCAATCCCCATTGAACAATCAATTGCAGAAATATTCAACATAACAATACGTGTACACACTCTGTAGCCAGCCAATAGTATGTCAACATTAATACAAAATAATATTCATTGTGGAGTGTGGATGAGGAGGACTTAGGGCAGAGGTTCTTATTTTTTATTTATTTTTTTTATTGTTTTTATTGTTTTTTTTACACAAAAATATAACAATACAAACATACATTGCATTTCCATACATAATAAAATATCAAGTATTTATCACATAATAGAATATCCATACAATTTAATGTTTTTTCCTTTAACTTTTATCTTTCATTCTCTTTCCTCTTTTTTCCCCCTTTATCTTGATTAGTTGGTCTTATCACTAAAGTTTAGAACCATTTGTTATTTTAATAGCCAACATAAAAATTTGCATAACATATAAAAGCCTATAAAGTGGTCTGTATTGTGATAAATAGTAATCTTACTGATAGTAGTTCTATTGCTTATACATTCATTTATATGGAATTGAATATTAACGCAATGATTGATGTCAAATAAGGGGGAAAAGTAAGAGAAGGATAAGGGGGAAAGGAGGAGGATAAGGGAAGGGAATGAGGAGGAGGAGGATAAGGGGGAAAAGGAGGAGGATAAGGGGGAAGAGGAGGAGGAGGATGATAAGGGGGGAAGGTAGGAGAAGGATAAGGGGGGAAGAAGGACGATAAGGGGGGGGATGAGGAGGAGGAGGATACGGGGGGAAAGGGAGGTATCAATTGTTTGCTGTGTGTTTCCATATCCCTGACATCATGGACACTTATAATTGGCTGTGGTGATTGTTTCCCGCAGATAAACATTGAGCTGTATCATGATCATTGTGGATCAGGGCTCGTATCTTTATATATATACTAGCGAATTGCCCGTCAAAAAATGACGGCAATGAAATTGTAAGTGAGCTAATGGTGTTTGGTGTATATAATGTGGCTGATTTAGCGTCCTTCGTTTTCTATATCGTGCAACTTTTTCAGAATATCCGTAGCTGTTTGGTGGCGTTTTGTGTGTTTATGGTGGTGTTTTGCATGTTTAGGGACCTTTAGCCTCGTTTTCGTTTTGTTCGACGGACATTTTTTTTCTTGTTTAGGTGATTTTCAGGTCTCTAAACTGCGTAATTTGTGCCTAAATGGAGGTGTAACTTTACTTGCAGAGGGTCCTGGGTGCCTCCCCTTGCTGTGAGTAACCTTTTTATGTGTTTGTTGTTTGTATTTATTGTGTTTGTAATGTTTTTGGGGTAGCGCGGGTTGCGTCCTTGTTTTTTAATCTCGTAGGTGTTTTCCGGCAAATACATAGGTGTTTGGTAGTGTTTTGCGTCTTTACACTGCTGTAGCCTCGTTTTCGTTTTTTTTCGGCAGCCATTTTTTCTCTCGCTTCGAGAATTTTTTAGTGTTTAAACTCTTTTAATTTGAGTTAAATTGAGGTGTAACTTTAGTTTTCGAGGTCCTGGATGCTCCCTCTTCCTGTAAGTAAGCTTTTTATGTATTTGTTGTGTGTATTTGTTGTATTTTTCATGTTTTCCTGTGCACGTGTTGCGGACGATTTTTGCAAGGGCGTAATGGTTCGTAACGTGTCTCGTATTTTCCTTGCGTAACAACGTAAATTTGGCAGTTGCTGGCAAGGGGCACCTTTGGCTTATTTATATGTTTTGGACAAACTGCAAACATAACACTAACACAAACTGCATTGCCAACTGCTATTCAGAATCTGAACTGCAAGTATTGGACAGACATTTCATTGATAACAATTATGATTATAATATATATGCTTCCTGGATGTACAGGGTTATTGATGCCCCATATATATGTACTCATAACCAGAGATCTTACAGTTATCTATGTGTGTGGGGTTCATGTGTGTGCATATGAGGGTGTGATGGTGTATATGGTACTCACATTGCAGGTTTGGCTGAAAGCCAGTGTCCAGCTGTCCTGGAAGGCCCATTTTTTAACCCGAAATGTACTAAGGAAACCCCATCCCAAAAAAAACCTCCTACCCTAACCTGTTAACCCCTACACTACCTACCCAACTCCTACCCTACACCATAAACCCCTGGTCTAAAAATGTTTTTGAAATAACGGAGCTCCTCCCTAGAGGAGCTCCCTTCTGCAGATGAGGGTTTTCTTGTCTGCTCTGCAAAAATTTCAAAATGACGCCTTCTTATTGGCTGATGTAACTGTCAAATCAGAGTTCAGCCAATCAGAAGATGCAGATGCGTGGAGCCAATCACAATGGGCTGTATCCCATTTTGATTGGCTGATGGCAATAGCGCCTTCTGACCGGACCAACAGAATGGATCAATCAGAATGGGATATAGGGGTGTATTCCATTTTCTTTATCTCACACCTTGGCGCCTTCTGATTTGCTGAAAAATGATTGACAGCATTTTCAGCCAATCAGAAGGCGCCATTTTTAAATTTTAGCGGAGCAGGCAAGAAAACCCTAATTTGCAGTAGTTTTTTTTTTTTAGACTGGCGGATTATTTTGGAGGGGTTCTGCCAACTAAGACTACAAGGAGGACAGGGGCAACGGTGGATGGCTAATTAGGAAAGGTAAGTGTACTATTTCGAATGTATTTGATGATAGGTTGTGTTTATTTATTTAATAATTGTAATGTTTCTTTATTTCCTAGGGGTGCCAGACCTGTGGAAATGTAGGAAGGGCCCTTGCATAGGGAGGAAGCAAAAAAAAACATCATCACTGGACTGGCATTTGGGTACGTAAGTGGTCTTATTTACCCTATTCTAGGTTTAGGAAGGGAGGTTGTTTAAGTGAAATTTAGGGGTTTTATTGTATTTAGTTAGGGGTTTTATTGTACAGTATGTATTGAGGGGTTTTATTTTATGAAGTTAGGTGGTTTATTGTATGTATTGAGGGGTTTTATTGTATGTAGTTAGGGGTTTCATTGTATGCACTTAGGGGATTTATTGGATGTTATATATGTTTTTGTTTTATGTAATATATGCTTTTTTATTTTGTGGAACTTTGATTTTTTTTTTCTGTAATGTTTTTATTTTTATTTTGTGTAATTAGTGGGGCAATAGGGATTTTATTATGGTGTTAGGTGGGTAGTGTAGGGGTTATCAGCATAGAGGGGGGGTAATGGGGTAGAGGTGGGTTAATAGTGTAGGGTAGGAGTTAATAGAGTATGGTAGGAGGGGGTGTATGGGATGAGGTTTACTGAATGCAATTGGGGTTAAATAGGTCAAGTAAGGGTTAAATAGGACTAGATAGGGTTACATAGGACTATATAGGGTTACATAGGTCTAGATGGGGTTAAGTGGTTAGTAATAATTAGGTATGGTGCGGGTAAATAGGGTTAATTAGTTAGAGGGGTTAATAGAATGTTATAGGGTAGGATAGGGGTTAATAATGTAAGGTAGGGGTTAATAGGGTAGGTGTTAATTGGGTTTAGTATTTGTTAATGGGGTATAGTTAATGTTAATGGGTTTAGTATTGGTTGATGGGGTATAGTTAGGTTTACACTAACTATAGGACCCTTGTGGTACTTATGGTGTTAATATAGTGGATAATAGTGTCCTATAGGGATCTATATAGACCCCTGTTGAACTGAGAGGGTTAATTTTATTCTCATGAGGGTCTATATTGACCCCCATGAGTGATGGGGTTAGTCAGTGTCCCCTAAGGGTCTGTATAGACCCTTATGGGACTAATGGTGGTTCAGTGCCGGCAGGACTTCGGTTTTTCCAATTGGGACCACCGCAGCCAGGGCTGATGTCGGGAGCCTGCGGGTAATCCCGCAGGCTTTCATTAGCCATGATAGCAATTTGTTTTGCTTTTGGCTAAGTCCAACCCATTTCTCTGGTTAATCAGTGTCCCATAAGTGCATGTATAGACCCTTATGGGACTAATGGGGGTTAATAAAGTTCCATAAGTGTGTGTATAGACCCTTATGGGACAAATGGGGTTAATTAGTGTCCCATAAGGGTCGGTATAGACCCCCATGAGTGATGGGGTTCATTTTAGATGCCGGAGGGTTACTTATAGTACCCCCTTGGCAGGGGTTAGTTTTTAAGGATCTTTATGGTGTTTAAGGACCTGCGAGGCAGGTTTTTTTAAATGAAGTGAGGGCCCAATCAGCTGCAAGGGCTAATGTGGGGAGACTGCGGGGGTCCAGGTGGGTGCCCCAGCTTTGGGGTGTTAATTTTAGGTGCTGCGGTGGTACTTGCAGTCGCCTGCGGCCAGGATAGCGCAATAGTATGACGCAGGCCCTCTAAAGACCCAGAGCGAGTAATTTGAAATTTTAACTGCTGATTTAGGGAGCAGGGGGGAGGTTTAGGTGCCATAGGGAGAGTCGGGGCCAGAGCGGGGGTCTTCTGTGCTGCTCGCGCAGCGCACGAATCTGGTTATTCATTTGCCTGGTTCTCTTAGCACCACACTATTGGGAACTGAAACCCATTTAAGCGTAGGCTGCACACAAGAGAAGAGTACTTTCCAAGACCCTTTTCACAAGAGTACAGATGAAAACATAAATGTATCAGTGCTATACCACATATTAGTATTGCTATTCTGATAATCATTACTATTATTATTATTATTATTATTGCACCACCTACTAGTCACACTCTGGAGACACCCTCCATGGAGACAAGAGGAGTATTCTGCTTAATGGGTACTGATTCCAGCCTATGCTCTATACATACCTCATTATGTTTGAGGGTGTAAAATGTGTGTGATACCTTACCCTATTTTATTGATGGTTTTACTGTTTTTGTTATCACCAATAAATATCTATTGACCTACATTACTGGAGGTTTTGCGTTTCCCCCATGCACCCTTCTATCATGAAATGCTGTTTGCCTTTATTTGCCCCAATATGTTTTCTTCTTGCTTCTCCTTCTGCATCTTGACCCTCACGACTCTCATTAAAGCTGTGCGTCCGACGTGAGTTCAGTGACCTGATCAATGTGATCTTGTCAGGGGCAACCCAGATGCCCCCTTCCTGTTTTATGATAGTGCTATTCATTAAATCAAACTGGTATGCAGGTCCTTATGACAAACATAAGGTACTTACATCCATGTATGCTTATTATTCAGTACATAACTCTATTCTAGGCATTTAATTGTCACAAATATTCATGTTTAGAACATTGATGGACTCTACAAACCAAGTGAAGACAATACAGTCGTTGCCTGTTTAAATATACAAAATAATCCTTGCTCTGCCATTAGGACATTTGCCTGTAGGTTGCATGAGGGAGGGTATCAATTGTTTGCTGTGTGTTTCCATATCCCTGACATCATGGACACTTATAATTGGCTGTGGTGATTGTTTCCCGCAGATAAACATTGAGCTGTATCATGATCATTGTGGATCAGGGCTCGTATCTTTATATATATACTAGCGAATTGCCCGTCAAAAAATGACGGCAATGAAATTGTAAGTGAGCTAATGGTGTTTGGTGTATATAATGTGGCTGATTTAGCGTCCTTCGTTTTCTATATCGTGCAACTTTTTCAGAATATCCGTAGCTGTTTGGTGGCGTTTTGTGTGTTTATGGTGGTGTTTTGCATGTTTAGGGACCTTTAGCCTCGTTTTCGTTTTGTTCGACGGACATTTTTTTTCTTGTTTAGGTGATTTTCAGGTCTCTAAACTGCGTAATTTGTGCCTAAATGGAGGTGTAACTTTACTTGCAGAGGGTCCTGGGTGCCTCCCCTTGCTGTGAGTAACCTTTTTATGTGTTTGTTGTTTGTATTTATTGTGTTTGTAATGTTTTTGGGGTAGCGCGGGTTGCGTCCTTGTTTTTTAATCTCGTAGGTGTTTTCCGGCAAATACATAGGTGTTTGGTAGTGTTTTGCGTCTTTACACTGCTGTAGCCTCGTTTTCGTTTTTTTTCGGCAGCCATTTTTTCTCTCGCTTCGAGAATTTTTTTGTGTTTAAACTCTTTTAATTTGAGTTAAATTGAGGTGTAACTTTAGTTTTCGAGGTCCTGGATGCTCCCTCTTCCTGTAAGTAAGCTTTTTATGTATTTGTTGTGTGTATTTGTTGTATTTTTCATGTTTTCCTGTGCACGTGTTGCGGACGATTTTTGCAAGGGCGTAATGGTTCGTAACGTGTCTCGTATTTTCCTTGCGTAACAACGTAAATTTGGCAGTTGCTGGCAAGGGGCACCTTTGGCTTATTTATATGTTTTGGACAAACTGCAAACATAACACTAACACAAACTGCATTGCCAACTGCTATTCAGAATCTGAACTGCAAGTATTGGACAGACATTTCATTGATAACAATTATGATTATAATATATATGCTTCCTGGATGTACAGGGTTATTGATGCCCCATATATATGTACTCATAACCAGAGATCTTACAGTTATCTATGTGTGTGGGGTTCATGTGTGTGCATATGAGGGTGTGATGGTGTATATGGTACTCACATTGCAGGTTTGGCTGAAAGCCAGTGTCCAGCTGTCCTGGAAGGCCCATTTTTTAACCCGAAATGTACTAAGGAAACCCCATCCCAAAAAAAACCTCCTACCCTAACCTGTTAACCCCTACACTACCTACCCAACTCCTACCCTACACCATAAACCCCTGGTCTAAAAATGTTTTTGAAATAACGGAGCTCCTCCCTAGAGGAGCTCCCTTCTGCAGATGAGGGTTTTCTTGTCTGCTCTGCAAAAATTTCAAAATGGCGCCTTCTTATTGGCTGATGTAACTGTCAAATCAGAGTTCAGCCAATCAGAAGATGCAGATGCGTGGAGCCAATCACAATGGGCTGTATCCCATTTTGATTGGCTGATGGCAATAGCGCCTTCTGACCGGACCAACAGAATGGATCAATCAGAATGGGATATAGGGGTGTATTCCATTTTCTTTATCTCACACCTTGGCGCCTTCTGATTGGCTGAAAAATGATTGACAGCATTTTCAGCCAATCAGAAGGCGCCATTTTTAAATTTTAGCGGAGCAGGCAAGAAAACCCTAATTTGCAGTAGTTTTTTTTTTTTAGACTGGCGGATTATTTTGGAGGGGTTCTGCCAACTAAGACTACAAGGAGGACAGGGGCAACGGTGGATGGCTAATTAGGAAAGGTAAGTGTACTATTTAGAATGTATTTGATGATAGGTTGTGTTTATTTATTTAATAATTGTAATGTTTCTTTATTTCCTAGGGGTGCCAGACCTGTGGAAATGTAGGAAGGGCCCTTGCATAGGGAGGAAGCAAAAAAAAACATCATCACTGGACTGGCATTTGGGTACGTAAGTGGTCTTATTTACCCTATTCTAGGTTTAGGAAGGGAGGTTGTTTAAGTGAAATTTAGGGGTTTTATTGTATTTAGTTAGGGGTTTTATTGTACAGTATGTATTGAGGGGTTTTATTTTATGAAGTTAGGGGGTTTATTGTATGTATTGAGGGGTTTTATTGTATGTAGTTAGGGGTTTCATTGTATGCACTTAGGGGATTTATTGGATGTTATATATGTTTTTGTTTTATGTAATATATGCTTTTTTATTTTGTGGAACTTTGATTTTTTTTTTCTGTAATGTTTTTATTTTTATTTTGTGTAATTAGTGGGGCAATAGGGATTTTATTATGGTGTTAGGTGGGTAGTGTAGGGGTTATCAGCATAGAGGGGGGGTAATGGGGTAGAGGTGGGTTAATAGTGTAGGGTAGGAGTTAATAGAGTATGGTAGGAGGGGGTGTATGGGATGAGGTTTACTGAATGCAATTGGGGTTAAATAGGTCAAGTTAGGGTTAAATAGGACTAGATAGGGTTACATAGGACTATATAGGGTTACATAGGTCTAGATGGGGTTAAGTGGTTAGTAATAATTAGGTATGGTGCGGGTAAATAGGGTTAATTAGTTAGAGGGGTTAATAGAATGTTATAGGGTAGGATAGGGGTTAATAATGTAAGGTAGGGGTTAATAGGGTAGGTGTTAATTGGGTTTAGTATTTGTTAATGGGGTATAGTTAATGTTAATGGGTTTAGTATTGGTTGATGGGGTATAGTTAGGTTTACACTAACTATAGGACCCTTGTGGTACTTATGGTGTTAATATAGTGGATAATAGTGTCCTATAGGGATCTATATAGACCCCTGTTGAACTGAGAGGGTTAATTTTATTCTCATGAGGGTCTATATTGACCCCCATGAGTGATGGGGTTAGTCAGTGTCCCCTAAGGGTCTGTATAGACCCTTATGGGACTAATGGTGGTTCAGTGCCGGCAGGACTTCGGTTTTTCCAATTGGGACCACCGCAGCCAGGGCTGATGTCGGGAGCCTGCGGGTAATCCCGCAGGCTTTCATTAGCCATGATAGCAATTTGTTTTGCTTTTGGCTAAGTCCAACCCATTTCTCTGGTTAATCAGTGTCCCATAAGTGCATGTATAGACCCTTATGGGACTAATGGGGGTTAATAAAGTTCCATAAGTGTGTGTATAGACCCTTATGGGACAAATGGGGTTAATTAGTGTCCCATAAGGGTCGGTATAGACCCCCATGAGTGATGGGGTTCATTTTAGATGCCGGAGGGTTACTTATAGTACCCCCTTGGCAGGGGTTAGTTTTTAAGGATCTTTATGGTGTTTAAGGACCTGCGAGGCAGGTTTTTTTAAATGAAGTGAGGGCCCAATCAGCTGCAAGGGCTAATGTGGGGAGACTGCGGGGGTCCAGGTGGGTGCCCCAGCTTTGGGGTGTTAATTTTAGGTGCTGCGGTGGTACTTGCAGTCGCCTGCGGCCAGGATAGCGCAATAGTATGACGCAGGCCCTCTAAAGACCCAGAGCGAGTAATTTGAAATTTTAACTGCTGATTTAGGGAGCAGGGGGGAGGTTTAGGTGCCATAGGGAGAGTCGGGGCCAGAGCGGGGGTCTTCTGTGCTGCTCGCGCAGCGCACGAATCTGGTTATTCATTTGCCTGGTTCTCTTAGCACCACACTATTGGGAACTGAAACCCATTTAAGCGTAGGCTGCACACAAGAGAAGAGTACTTTCCAAGACCCTTTTCACAAGAGTACAGATGAAAACATAAATGTGTCAGTGCTAAAACACATATTAGTATTGCTATTCTGATAATCATTACTATTATTATTATTATTATTATTGCACCACCTACTAGTCACACTCTGGAGACACCCTCCAGGGAGACAAGAGGAGTATTCTGCTTAATGGGAACTGATTCCAGCCTATGCTCTATACATACCTAATTATGTTTGAGGGTGTAAAATGTGTGTGATACCTTACCCTATTTTATTGATGGTTTTACTGTTTTTGTTATCACCAATAAATATCTATTGACCTACATTACTGGAGGTTTTGCGTTTCCCCCATGCACCCTTCTATCATGAAATGCTGTTTGCCTTTATTTGCCCCAATATGTTTTCTTCTTGCTTCTCCTTCTGCATCTTGACCCTCACGACTCTCATTAAAGCTGTGCGTCCGACGTGAGTTCAGTGACCTGATCAATGTGATCTTGTCAGGGGCAACCCAGATGCCCCCTTCCTGTTTTATGATAGTGCTATTCATTAAATCAAACTGGTATGCAGGTCCTTATGACAAACATAAGGTACTTACATCCATGTATGCTTATTATTCAGTACATAACTCTATTCTAGGCATTTAATTGTCACAAATATTCATGTTTAGAACATTGATGGACTCTACAAACCAAGTGAAGTCAATACAGTCGTTGCCTGTTTAAATATACAAAATAATCCTTGCTCTGCCATTAGGACATTTGCCTGTAGGTTGCATGACTAGGTTGTGAGACAATCCCTTTATTTGAATCCATGCAAATCTTAAACCCTAAGAAGTGTTAAATAGACATTTGAATGAAGCCTAAGCTATAAAGGGATGGAAGATTCGTGTCTCAGTTTTATTTATTTGCGCAGGAGCAGATGAGAAATAGAATGAGGGAAGAATCCACCAACTAGAACTTTTACAGGAATTATAAAATTCTCCTTTACGACATTGAAAACTCAGATATATGACCATCCACCAGTAACTCAGGATCTTGTTCAGCATACAAGTTACAGGAAAGCAGCAAAGAGGTATACGTCAGATGCAAAGACTCCTTGCCAACATAAACAACTTTTCCTGAAGAAATCTTTACCATCTACAAATGTAAGAATTTATTCTCCAGTGTCCAAGGTCCTTCACTAGAATCCAAAAGTCTCCATCAGAGCTGAAGGTTCTTTACCAACATTTTCTAAAATAGCTGCAAGTTTTATCAAATATTCTCCAGCATTTAAGTTCTTATCCAACATTTCACATTATCATCACCATCTAAATAGTAAGACTGCTTTCTTGTGTGTAATCTGAAACACCAAAGACTGCTCTCGACCACCTAAGGTGTTCTCAAGTACTAGCATCATCTTATTAGCATTTATTTGGCCAACATTTAAGTTCTTCTCCAACATTTGGCATTTTCATCACCATCTAAATAGTAAGACTGCTTTCTTGTGTGTAATCTGAAACACCAAAGACTGCTCTCGACCACCTAAGGTGTTCTCAAGTACTAGCATCATCTTATTAGCATTTATTTGGCCAACATTTAAGTTCTTCTCCAACATTTGACATTATCATCACCATTTAAATAATATGACTGCTTTCTAGTGTGTAACCTGAAACACCAAAGACTGCTCTCCACCACCTAAGGTGTTCTCAAGTACTAGCATCATCTTATTAGCATTTATTTGGCCAACATTTAAGGTCTTCTACAACATTATCGGCTGCTTTTAGTAATCTCCAATATGGGAAATATGTTATTATTGTTTTTTTCCTGTAGTTCATTTGCTTCTGGAATAATATCATATATATTTATCTTGACTATCAGTGTCAGATCATGGGTTAAAGGAGGACACCAAAGCCCTGCTGACCTCATGTTGTCTGCATTAGGTTTGTGTAACATAATCATTCAGAGCTTTGAATTCATTGGTGATATTACGGGCTTTTTCTTTATTGACATTTTTTATTTATACCACCTTTATTTGTGTTTTCTCTTTGGTAACATTGGAATGCTTTCAGGCTCATGGATTATTGCCTGGCTCTGTGCTTTCTACTGCACTAAGATTGTTACCTTCCACCACTGTCTACTCTCATATCTAAAGCTGCAAATCTCTAAGTCGCTTCCTTTTCTGCTCTTCGGATCCATTTTGTTATCCTGTGTTCTGGTGACTTCCTTGTGGGTCATATTTATTAATTGCTCTGTATTTATGAATGTAGGTAATAGCACATTGAATGACACCCAAGAACAGTTTAGCAGGAACTTTAATATCTTAATCTATGTATTGAACATGTGCGCTTGCTTTCCATTTCTGCTGACTCTGGCATCATTGGGCCTGACTCTCACCTTCCTCATCTTACATGTCCTGAGACTGTATAGAGGATCATCCGACATTAGATTTTCCCAACTGAAAGCTCATGTTCATGCTGCTATTACCATGACTCTGCTTCTATCTCTTCATATATTTTATTACTTGGCCAAGCTGAGCCTTAATTTGCAAGTGCGTCGCTATGGAGCCACTTGGTCTTATTTTTGCCTTGTGATGTATAGTTACTTTGGTTTCCTACAGGCTCTCATACTCATCTCTGGGAATAGGAAACTCAGACTCATTTGTGAGGCCTTTAGCTGCTCTCATAGAGGACAAATACTGCAAATAATTAATAATTTCAAGAAATGCCAAGTAAAAGTTAGAAACAAGAGTAGAACAACTGACAGATCCAAGATTGGGGAAGGAGTATAACAAGGCTGTGTACTATCACGCTATCTATTTAACCCAAATATATTGTGTGAAATACTGGGAGCAATTAATCAAAAACTGCAATTAAAATCACTGGTAAAAATGATCAATGTCAGATGTTTATTTGATACCATTGTGATGGCTGAAAGGAAGGAGAAGTTGAGCCGCCTGTTGTTGAGGTTGGGAAAAGAAAGTCTAAATTCTGGTTTGCTGCTTAACATCAACGAAGACTAACATTACGTCAACCAATGAGATGGGGAGAATATGGAGGCTCTGACAAATATTGTTATCCTGGGCTCAAAGATTATGGCGGCCACTATGGAATCCAATTATGTTTGTTTCTTCTTCTTTTGAGATAAGCCATGGCAAATCTGGACAAGATATCAAAGAACAAAGTTGTTACAGTCCATATAGTCAGAGCTACAGTGGATATAAAAGTCTACACACCCCTGTTAAAATGTCTGGGTTCTGTGCTGTAAAAAAATGAGACAAAGATAAATCATTTCAGAACTTTTTCCACCTTTAATGTGACCTATAAGCTGTACAACTCAATTGTAAAACAAACTAAAATCTTTTAGGTGGAGGGAAGAAAAATAATAAAGAAAAATAATGTGGCTGCATAAGTCTGCACACCCTCTTATAACTGGGGATGTAGCTGTGTTCAGAATTAAGCAATCACATTTCAAATCGTGTTAAATAGGAGTCAGCATACACCTGCCATCATTTAAAGTGCCTCTGATAAACCCCAAATAAAGTTCAGCTGCTCTAGTTGGTCTTTCCTGAAAAAAAAAATTGTCGCACCCCACAGCAAAAGCCATGGTCCACAGAGAGCTTCCAAAGCATCAGAGGGATCTCATTGTTAAAAGGTATCAGCCAGGAGAAGAGTACAAAATTATTTCCAAGGCATTAGATATACCATGGAACACAGTGAAGACAGTCATCATCAAGTGGAGAAAATATGGCACAACAGTGACATTACCAAGAACTGGAGATCCCTACAAAATTGATGAAAAGAGAAGAAAACTGGTCTGTGAGGATACCAAGAGGCCTACAGCAACATTAAAGGAGCTGCCGGAATATCTGGCAAGTACTGGCTGTGTGGTACATGTGACAACAATCTCCCGTATTCTTCATATGTCTGGGCTATGGGTAGAGTGGCAAGACGAAAGCCTTTTCTTACGAACATTTTGCAAAAACACACCTGAAGTCTCCCAAAAGCATGTGGGAAAAGGTGTTATGGTCTGATGAAACCAAGGTTAAACGTTTTGGCCATAATTCCAAAAGATACGTTTGGCACAAAAACAACACTGCGCATCACCAAAAGAACACCATATCCACAGTGAAGCATGGTGGTGGCAGAATCATGCTTTGGGGCTGTTTTACTTCAGCTGGAACTGCGGCCTTAGTTAAGATAGAGGGAATTCTGAACAGTTCCAAATACCAGTCAATATTGGCACAAAACCTTCAGGCTTCTGCTAGAAAGCTGAACATGAAGAGGAACTTCATCTTTCAGTATGACAACGACCCAAAGCATACATCCAAATTAACAAAGGAATGGCTTCACCAGAAGAAGATTAATGTTTTGGAATGGCCCAGCCAGAGCCCAGACCTGAATCTGATTGAAAATCTGTGGGATGATCTGAAGAGGGCTGTGCACAGGCGATGCCCTCGCAATCTGACAGATTTGGAGTGTTTTTGCAAAGAAGAGTGGGCAAATCTTGCCAAGTCAAAATGTGCCATGCTGATAGACTTATACCCAAAAAGACTGAGTGCTGTAATAAAATCAAAAGGTACTTCAACAAAGTATTAGTTTAAAGGTGTGCATACTTATGCAACCATATTATTTTATTTTTATATTTTTTCTTCCCTCTACCTAAAACATTTCAGTTTGTTTTCAATTGAGTTGTACAGTTTATAGGTCACATTAAAGGTGGAAAAAGTTCTGAAATGATTTATCTTTCTCTCATTTTTTTACAGCACAGAAACCTGACATTTTAACAGGGGTGTGTAGACTTTTTATATCCACTGTATGGTATTCCCAGTAATAGCATACAGATATATGGGAGCTGGGCCATAAGGAAGGCCGAGAGCTGGAGGATGGACAGTTTTGAATTATGGTGTTGGAGAAAACTATGAAGAGTCCATTGGACTACCAGAAGATTAAACTAATACCTACCCACGGGTATCAAACCAGACTGCTCACTGAAAGGATTGATAGTAAATCTAAAGCGCAAATACATTGGCCACATAATAAGAAGACAGGATTTACTAGAGGAGACTGTGATGCTAGAAGAAAAGAAAGCAACAAGAAGAGGAGGTGACAGAAGATTATATTATGGAAGAAATAAACATGACCCTACAGGAACGCAGAGAGGGATGGACAGAACTGGAGTGCTAAAGGCCACAAGGTGACAATGATTCAGACCCAACTGAACAACAGAAGAAAAAACAACAAGGTGTTATATTGAAAGAAAGTATTGTATTTAGTTACAAGGTTTAAGTAACCATTGGGGATTTTGGAAAACGTCACCTTAGTGCTATGTAAACTAAAATAAAAAAATCTTTTTACTGAAGATTCAGATAATCTTGGACACACCTTCCCTTTCCATATGGTCAGAAGCACCAGCCACATTTCATACTCTGTGCCCATAGACTCTTCAATATGGCGGCTGTTACTCACTAGGAAGATCTGCAACAAATAATATTTTCTCTGAACCTGCTGATACTTCCGGTTTCAGAGCTGCTAATGTTGTTATAAACATCACCAACATGACATCACAGCGTCCTTTATTGTGATTGGAAGAAACAGAAAGATATGTCATACATGTCTTTATCAAGTACCCACATTTCACACAATATATTTGTATAATAAAAACATTTAGACCTATTTTGGGTTTTCCTGAATTCCAGCTTAGATAAATAAATATAAGCTTCTTAGAGATAGAGGATTTGTATGGTGTGATGGACTAATTATAATAATGGCCGATATTAATCAATGTAGTTTAGGCAAAGTGTGTGACAAGGAGCCTGATATTGTACTGAATATGGAGTTAGTCTCATGCGCAGTGATCTGGAGGAGCAAGTGCACATGTGGAGAGATCTACATCAAATGGTTTACCTACACTGTGCATATATACTGTATATATATATATTTGTATTTATGGGGTAGCCGATAAAGTCCAGTAATCAGAGTATGGCATTATATCAGACGATCTTCAGTTATCCGCTGAATGGCGCGGTGCTATTATATGGTGTACCCTCTGTATTTATCCATTAGCACTGTCGTATGGTATATGGGCAACTTCTGTATTCATTGCATATTAATGTTATTAATTCGAAGCTGTGGTTAAAAATGGCCTATTCTGAAGAACTACACTAAAAAAATAATTCTGTTGCTATGGAAACTGACATTTTAGTTTCCAGTGATCTGCTTCCTGAGGTGGGAGGAGACTTTAAATACACTTGAAGTCTGTATCTGCACAAAGGGTATGAGGCAGTAACTACTGCCAGTGCATTCATTGACTGTAATGGAAATCTCATTCATTTTTATGAACACAGACAGAAGCTGCAAAAAGCGCACAATACGGAAAATGGAAAATAGCAAAAAATAATTATATAGAAGTGAAATATTTGTTGATTTTTACTTTCTAGCAACACATAGAAAAACATTTACTACAATTTCATGTCTGTTTAATTCCTTTTGCTTTGTGGGCCACTTGAATGAAGCTCTTAGACCACTTGTGGCCCATTGACCACATTGGAACCTCTGGACAGACCAGTCAAAGACGTGGCTCCTAATCTCATTGGCCAGACTTTTTTCGGTGGGCGCACTTCTGGGGGTCTCTATGTGTCTACGTCAGAACTACTGACCTCTAGAACTGACAATAATGTTGGGACTGGTAAACGTCTACGTGATGCTCAGGGTAGGCAAGTAAGGTCTTGGAGAGCCACATACTGGCAAATATCTGAGGACTTTTCTCTTCTTCTGTCATCCTGATTGACTTACCTGTGCCCAGAAAAGGAAATTTCAAATCCAGGCCTGTGTGTGGCTTTCCAGGACTGATCTTGCCTACCCTTGGTCTAGATCCACATTCCCTTGGTGTTACTTTTACACCCATAAGCAATATCCTGCAGAGATACAATAACCGAGAGCACTTAATATGCCCACAATTGCTTATAGAACTTAGACATCACTTCTTTGGCACCAATCTCATGTACCCCGTCCCTAAGCTTTGTCACCCAGCTGTGACCCATCCTCAGTCTGTGGTGTAGAGCAGGTCCTGAAGTGTCCTAATATAGACCATTCTCTCTATATACCTCTATGTTCTTCACACCCTCGCCCCACACACGTCTCATGATGTAAATAATATTATTTTACATGCAATCTTAACCAGTCGGTTCCTCTCTGGCAAATGTTCTTTCATTCTTTGTTTTTCTCTCTTTTTCATTATTCCTCATCAAAGCACTTGCAATTTTAAATTCCACATTTGCATTGTCCATATAGTAGCTTCTTGTGCATTCAAAGACTCCTCGTCCAATCCCAGGAAGTAGATCTAATATGGCAGCTTCCATGTTTGCTTATATAATATAGTGAACGCTGTAATATATTTCTGTATAAAAACATGCTCCCTATTTCTAAGTGTAGTTCTTCATATGACTTTATGTTAAATATATATAGTGCTTTAAATGTGATGCTGTGCTATAAAATACATAAAAACTTTTATTTTACAGATAACATTCTTATATAAAGACTTAATAAATGCGATAATAAATTATATAAAAATAATAATTGCTGATTTATTCTGGCTCAGGACATTATTAAAATACAGAAATAAGTCAGTTTGGGTGGGCTAAAGAAATGTCACCTGGTGCTGCACGGCTTCATGTATCAGAATATTATGTATTGACTTTAGTACACTGGTTTGTTGTATATGTTTGCATGGCAGATCATCATTTAAACCAAGCCCAGGTGCTTTACATACATGTATCTGACTCATTGGGATCGGACCAGGAGGTTTGTGTTGGACGTATTGGGTTTGCTGAGTATTTGTTTACTTTACAAGTGGAAAATAAACACTATGGAAAACCTTGTGGTGTAATCACTGGAAGGAGTTAGGGATTATATCCATTGCGTCCAACTACTGGCATGTAATAAATATTAGTGTAATAAAGAATGATCAGGACTATTTCAAGTAAGAAATGCAGAATTTTATCTAAATGAGAAATTAAACATTTAGTAAAGCAGCCTCAGTATGATGGTGGGCATTGGATAGGAATCATGCCCAGAGGGAAGTAGAGATAAATATCAGATGGTATATGAGTGCTCCTCAGTATGATGGTGGGCATTGGATAGGAATCATGCCCAGAGGGAAGTAGAGATAAATATCAGATGGTATATGTGTGCTCCTCAGTATGATGGTGGGCGTTGGATAGGAATCATGCCCAGAGGGAAGTAGAGATAAATATCATATGGTATATGTGTGCTCCTCAGTATGATGGTGGGCATTGGATAGGAATCATGCCCAGAGGGAAGTAGAGATAAATATCATATGGTATATGTGTGCTCCTCAGTATGATGGTGGGCATTGGATAGGAATCATGCCCAGAGGGAAGTAGAGATAAATATCATATGGTATATGTGTGCTCCTCAGTATGATGGTGGGCATTGGATAGGAATCATGCCCAGAGGGAAGTAGAGATAAATATCATATGGTATATGTGTGCTCCTCAGTATGATGGTGGGCGTTGGATAGGAATCATGCCCAGAGGGAAGTAGAGATAAATATCATATGGTATATGTGTGCTCCTCAGTATGATGGTGGGCATGGATAGGAATCATGCCCAGAGGGAAGTAGAGATAAATATCATATGGTATATGTGTGCTCCTCAGTATGATGGTGGGCATTGGATAGGAATCATGCCCAGAGGGAAGTAGAGATAAATATCATATGGTATATGTGTGCTCCTCAGTATGATGGTGGGCGTTGGATAGGAATCATGCCCAGAGGGAAGTAGAGATAAATATCATATGGTATATGTGTGCTCCTCAGTATGATGGTGGGCATGGATAGGAATCATGCCCAGAGGGAAGTAGAGATTAATATCAGATGGTATATGTGTGCTCCTCAGTATGATGGTGGGCGTTGGATAGGAATCATGCCCAGAGGGAAGTAGAGATAAATATCAGATGGTATATGTGGGCTTCTAAACATGAACATCCCTTATGAGAATAATACTTGCAGTAGTATAAATAGATGTATGGACAGGTTGTATGAGTACTAGGATGTAATACACAAATTGCACAATAATCTTACACGGCCCAATTACTCTATATCCGTGCTACAAAAAGAAACTGAAAAGGAAAGAAGATAAAAGGAAGATTTGTATCTAAACCTGAAAATACATTACAAGGCTCATATGTGCTGTGTCAGAAGCCGCCATGATGAGCACTTAGATCTGTCTTGTATATTGTACAATAAAGAAGTCCTTTGTCGTTAGTGCCCCCTCCATCTGGATGTCTATCTACAAACCCACCGACAGGCAAGAGGAAATAGCACACTCACGGGTACCTATAAAACCTTCACTTTAAGCTTCCCATAGGGAGAGGGAGGAGAGGAAAAGGACCAGCTAGTGGAGCAAGAAAACACTATATATACTTACAAACAGTGGTATCAGCAAAACAATATAACTGGCTCCTACACTTTTTGCCCAATCTAAAATATCAGAGCTCCAGAAATCCTTAAAACATTCAAGGTCTTCCATGATCCAAGCAGAAATACACAGATTGAAACAAAAATTATGTGGGGTTCTGAGGAGGAAGGTTGTAACTGTCCTACAACGTACTCGGTCTACATTTTTTACATTCGCCAACAAACCTGACAAAATGCTTGCAATAAAGTTAAAACAGCAGAAAGCAAACTCATTCATTCCCAAAATCATACTTGACAAGAGCAAGTCTATCTTCCAACCAGGAGATATAGCAAGAGCATTGGAAAAATACTATGCTACACTATATTCGTCACCCCCTCCCCCCGGTCACATTCACCTAAAGATAATATCATTTCTTTCCTCTCTTCAATCAAATTCCCCCAAATTGACAAAAACAAAATTGATTCCCTAGGTTCACAATAACCGTAGAAGAAATTAAAAATGCTATAAAAAAAAAAGAAATCCCACAAGGCCCTTGGTCTGGATGGATTTACTAACTACTATTACAAACAATTTAAAGATATTTTAGCTCCTCACCTCCAATCTTTATTCAATGTCTTCCTTACTGGTCAACCAATGAGGGCAGAATTCCTAGAGGCTAAAGGTAATGTTTTACTTAAGGAAGGTAAATTCCCATCTCAATGCCATAGCTATAGGCCAATTTCCCTAATAAATAGCAACACCAAACTGTATTCCAAAATATTAGCAAACAGACTAGCTCAAGTGTTACCAATGTGTATTCACCTAGACCAGGTGGGATTTATTAAAGGTAGAGAGGCTCAAGATAACACCAGATGTATTCTGGATCTTATGAATGTTGCATTGGCAAAAATCTACCACTGAAGCTACTTTCACTAGATGCAGAAAAAGTTTTTGACCAGATCGATTGGGCCTACATGAGCGAGATATTGTTTCAGTTCTGAATGAAGGTCTGGTAGGAGGTATTTTAGTGATATATTCAGCACCAAAAGCCTTCGTAGCCTATCAGGATTTCAGGTACCAACTTTGTCCAATACAAAGAGGAACGAGACAGGGATGCCCCCTCTCCCCACTATTATTTGCCCTAGGCATAGAACCATTAGCAATTGCCCTAAAGAGAACCAAAATGTGAATGGAATCCAGTTTGCAAACTTAGGAGTACAAACTTAGCCTTTTTGCTGTAAATATCCTGCTCACTGTGACTGAACCCATAACAAGTCTTCCTAATGTGTTTAACACTTTGGCAAAATTTTAGGTTTTAAGGTTAACTCTAGCAAGAGTGAAGCACTAAACGTTTCTTTGCCAAAGGACTAAAAAGCACTATTGTCAGATAATTTCTCGTTCAAATGGGCTTAACACAGTGTCAAATAACTGTGTATCAAAATCCCAAGTAATCCAGTTTGCTATATTCTAAAAAGTATTCTGCAAGATATTAGCTCTTGGTCCTCATATAAAATTCCCTGGATAGGAAAAATCCACGGCATTAAAATGAACGTACTTCCCAAACTCCTATATCTTTTTAGAGCAATTCCAGCAGCAGTTAACACAAAGGACATGCAGAAACTCCAGGAGACAATATCTTGCTTTGTTTGGGATCATAAAAAACCAAGAGTAAACAAAACTACTTTGCAAGCACATAAAGGTAAAGGGAGACTAACTTTACTGGACCTAATAAAATATTTTAAGGCTTCTAGATTGGCACACCTATTTAAATGGTTCATTAAAGAACAACCACCTGTGTGGGTGAAGATTGAGAGCCATGCTCTAAGAGATCAGAACCTGTTAATCAGCCAAGCTCTATGGACAAGTCTTCATTTTAAAATGAAATATTATCTACTCCCTAGCAGTGTAGCCCAATCTCTCACCCTGTGGAACCAGATGAACAAAATAACTCCCTTGATAGAGACTGGTTCCTGGCTTACTCCTCTATGGCTACCATATAAAAATATCTCATTTAACAAAAATTACATATGAAATTGGTGGATAAGTAAAAATCTGACTATTGTGGCTGATGTACTTAAAACAAACCAAAAATGGTCACCCATGTAATTTAGTGCACAGAATCAGGTACCAGTTACAGAATGGCTTAACCTTGTACAAATTAACTCAAAAAATTGCAGGTTAACAATGTGGCTAACAAAACGCTGAGGGTCATAAAAACATCGATATTATTTATGATTACTTGTTAGATCAAGCAACACCATCCAAACTCCACCACCAATCCTCCTGGGAAAAAGTCTTGGGCATTACTTTAGATTGGGGACAATGGAGCAAAATTCACAAAAATGCAACGCAATTTTCCCTCAACATAATCCTTAGGGAAAATTCCTACAAAATAATTTTGAGGTGGTACTTGATCCCAGCACGGCTAAAACTAGCAGATCCATCCTAGATACCAATGCTAGCGAGCAAGAGGTATACTAAAGCAATGCTTCAAGACCTCCTTCCACCTTCCTCCTCTTTACTCTTCTCTTCTTTCTATCTGTTTCTCTATCTAGTTATTTTATGTCTCTATATTTTATCTACATTCTCTGTAGGGCTAATTGGATATAGCATATTATATTGAATCTCATATTAAAGGTTCATAATATTCACAAACAATAACAAAAAAACAAAAAAAAATTGTATATACTTTTATAATTTGCCAATTTCACTCACCTTACCTTGTTTTACATGGTGAATATTACTACAGAAAATGCATATGCTTTCTAAATAAAAAATAAAGGGTAATAAAAAAGTTATATTACTGTAGATGTTATCGTGTAGTTTAGCTCTTGACCAGCTGAACTCTGGTGTTACTTAGGAGCTAGAAGGGCTGCCATTGCACAGTTGATGTGGTTGATATCAGATACCATTCAATTTAAATATATTGCCTTGAAGGGAACAGATTTGTTTATTTATTTGAGCACAGGCTGCTCTGCAAACACAAAATTGAGGTTAAGAATAGCAACAACTGCAGGAAAAGAATCCCAATTCCATATAACAGACTATACTAAAAGGGCCCAAACTCTAGCCTTAAGGAGACCTAGACCTATCATTTAATCAGTATTCACCATTTAGTTTGTGGTTTTCTAGTTATGGTGAAATATCTAATCACAGTTATCTTTATATATCAATAAATCCTCACAACATATTTAATCAGCTTCTGTAAAATCTAATAAATCATACTCTGCTACTCCGTCATCCGGTATGAATTTACTGAGAAAACACGATCTTGTGATGATAAATGAAAACAAAACCAGTTCATTTCCATACATGCAAATCCACAGAGCTGGAAGTCTGATCTAAAACTTTGCAACCAGATAAGAAAAGAACATCCAACATCCATTAGATAATTGGCAGGTGATGTACAAAGGGGGTTACTTTAAATTGTGTGGCTGGGATGGGACACATTTAGTAATCACAAGTGGATCAGACAGCAGCATCTCAGCAACTTGTCCAGCATCTAATTGTCTCCTCCTGCTCTTATACAGAAAAAAAAGGTTTTCTTCAGCTTAAATAAAATATAAAATGTCATTAGTAGTTTTATGTAAATTCCTCTTTTCCACCATTTCCTTTATTTGTGCGATTCCTCTCAATTTATTTATCCTGAATGTAATTATCAGATCCTGGATTAAAGGAGGACATCAAGCCACGCTGATCTCATCCTATCAGCTATAGGATTGTTTAACATCTCCATGCAGAGCTTCCAGCTGATTCTGTACAATATTAACTATTTCTTGGGTCACTTTTTAACTTCATACCGTTTTTATATTTTCTTAGGGTTTTTTAGTGGCACTATCCTCTCTGGCTCTTGGAGTACCGTATGGTTATGTATCTTCTACTGCCTCAAAATTGTCACCTTCCAACACCGTCTGTTCATAAACCTAAGAGTAAGATTCCCAGAGCTGCTGCCTCGGCTGCTTTCAGGGTCCATATTGTTTTCCTATGGTCTGATGACTATTTTGCTGATTATCTATATCAGATATGGTCCTTTAATTCATTCAGCTAATAAAACAGAGTTTGGAAATGGACAACTTATTTCTTTTGAAAGGGATCGGGTCTTGCAAGCCTTGGATGTGGGACTTTGCATTCACATGCTTCTAATTCTAATATCATTGAGCTTGACAATCTTCTCCCTCGTCTTACACGTCCTGAGACTGCACAGAGGATCCTCCAGCATTAGCTTCTCTCACCTGAAACCTCATGTTACCGCTGTTATAACCATGACTTTACTGTTATCTCTACAAATATTGTTCTTCTTGGCTCAGCTTACTTTGCATTTGTCCAACTTTTTAATTGGAATTACTGGATTTGCCAAATGATCATTATATTGTACTGTCCACTTCAGGCTCTTATACTGATCTTTGGTAATAAAAAACTAAGCCTTGCTTTTGAGACTTGCTCCTGTCCTTACAGTCCTGAAAATCGACAAGTGAATGAATAATGTAGAGAGATAATATGGCAGAGCAATATGTTTTATATAATGATCTGCCAAGATATAGTGTATGGTAAGATTCCCTTTAAATGTAATTTATATTAGAAATCGTGCTAAAGTTCTTAGTGATGTTCTGGTTCTGTTTAAAAAATAAATACATTATAAAGATATGAACCATTAGAAAAAATATCTATTTTTAGGAAGAGTGAGAGTCCAAATCATGCAACAACCTTAGCGCCAATAGAAACATATCATGATTAAAGGAAAAAGTATGACTGTCATGCTTGACATCTTCTATTTGTATGATATGACTACACATGTCTTCTCAGTAGAAGAGCTGAACATCAGCACTGTTGATTTACCAGTAGTTGGACTGGTTCCTTTATCTGTAGAGCTGTAGAGCTTTTGGACTCGCTATAGAACAAACTGCTTGATGGTCTGCTGAAAATTGTTCTGATTGTGAACCTAACAAGTGAAGGACTGACCTGATGTACAAGGCTACATACTGTTGTTTCTTCACATGGCTGGAAACAGGAATTTTGGGCCCAGCAGCAGATAATCATTGCTAAAATAATCTGCAATTGCAGTTGTATCTCTATATGAAGAAAGACATTCCTGATACAATAGAAGGCAATTAGTTTGTGCGCTACAAGCCATCCACCAACTTTCCATTCAACTCAATTCAAGATTCCAGTTTTCATTGAACTTGCTGCCAAGTATTACGTTTTGGTCCTCAAAAACAAAAAAACAAAATATGATTTTTTTTAGACACCCAGAGCTCTCATTGAGCATCTCATTACAGATCTTGTTACTACAAAAAGTCGAAGTAAATATACTACATAGTTTTAAGTGCTAGTTTATCATTATTCTTTCGAAATATGAATATTAATGAAGAGTTACATGTTGTGCAACTGTCCAGCAGAACCAGAAGCAGCAATTGTACTACCTGTAAGGATCCAGGTATAAGAAAATTGCACTGTCTGCTACAACAGTGGAGCAAATCCTCAAATCCAGGCCTGTATGTGGCCCACCCGGACCGAACTTGGACATCCCTGATCTAAAGTCAGAGGATGTGGCTAAAATAGCCATGATTAAATGACCTACTGTATCTTTTCTACTGTTCACTACATTGTCTACAATGTATATCTCAGTATCAGAAACATTCAGGCTGTCCTTATGTGTCCCTGTGTCCATCTGTCCTGGATGAAGGTGAGTGCCCAACACAACTGGTTCACATAAAATGCTTCTTAAAGCACCCCTATGGTGACATTTTTCTATATGGTCTTTTGACTAATTAAAATGATAATGGGCAAGTGTTATTGGAAAACAAAATAATAAACATAACTTTTACATTTTGTAACCTTTGTATGCAATTATCCTTTACTTCATAGTACAATGTTGTTGTTGTTGCTGTTGCTTTCTCAGGCAGGCGTGTTCTTGTAAACTAATGTGTTTCTCTATAGTGCTCCTGAGAGCAATTTCCCACTGTGCACAGGGGCGTAGGAACTTGAGGGAATAGGCGGGGGGAAATCCTTGTGCAGATTACATAAATAGGGGACATGCAAAATACCAAAATTAGACTCAGTCACGCATTACTTGAGTTAGCCACTAGTGCTATGGATCAGTATGTCTCTGCCAGGAAAGGTCTTGTCCCCCCCCCCACACCTTTTGAACAACCCTAAGAGGATGCAATGTCAACAAGGACTCAGAAGGCTACTTGAAAAGGATGACCAGTTTGTTTTATTAACATGTAGATTGGCCCAAATATGTTTGAAACATTTTATTTCAATTTTTTTTTTTTTTTAGGATCATTTTTTTCCATAAGCAATAAAGTTTTATATTAAATAAGTTAGTAACTTGGTCTCAAACATACAGAAATGGACTGCTTATATAATTATATCTGACAAAATCCTCTTGGTAATAGCATTATCACAGTCATAGTGAAGTAACTTATGATCGTAAAATAATATCTCAGTCACTTGCTCTTAGATCTATCAAATCCAAAGAGAGTATAATTAATCAAATGATAAAAGTTACATTTTAGCTACATTTTTGTTCATAAGTCCTGAAACAAATATGTAATTGTTAGTTTAAAAGTATACTTTTCTATCTCTCTTTTGATATATGTTTGAACACATACTATCAGCAGTTATGTAAATAACCATATGCTTGATTCATGAGCAAAGGAGTCTCTTCATGAGCAAGGGTGTTTCTTTTTAGTATACTTTTTCAGGAATTTATTTTTGCACCATAACACCAAACATTTGTGTTTATTTTTTTTATTCTTGCAAAATATTTGTACTTTTATATAATTACAGCTCACTTCTGCTCTAAAGTTTCCCCCATCTCACTTTCTACCACTCCTCTCAGCATTCTGCTACTTGCTCTTTACCAATTCCTTCTCTCATTCCCCTTCTTTTCCTTTATCACACATATTTCACCTACCCTTAAACATGTGATTTTCCCCATGTAGTAGTTAAAATGGAGGGAAGTGAGGAGGGAGAAAGCCTGTGTTATGCAGTGATATGATAGTGAGGGGGGAAGAAGCATGTGTTATACAGTGATCTGATAGCAAGGAGGGAGAAAGCTCATTTTATGCAATGATATGATAGTGGGGAGGGGGTAACTCTGTGGTATGCAATGATATGATACTGACATGGAAAGAAACCTTTGTCACACAGTGATATGATAGTGAGGAGGGGAAGCCTTGGTTATGCAGTGATATGATAGTTAGATGGGGAGAACCTGTATTTTGCAGTGATATGATAGTGAGGTGGGAGGAAGCCTGTGTTATACAATGATATAATAGTGAGGAGGGATGTTTGTTATACAGTGATATGATAGTGAGGAGGGTAAGTCTGTGTTATGCAGTGATATGATCGTGAGGAGGGGATGTCTGTGTTATTCAGTGATATGATAGTGAGGTGGGAGGAAGCTTGTGTTATTCAGTGCTATGAAAATGAGGATGGGAAGCTTGTGTTTTGCAGTGATATGATAGTGAAGAGGGGAAGCCTTTGCAATACAGTAATATGATAGTGAGAGGGGCTGTTTTTTGCAGTGATATTGTCAGGAACGTGGAAGCCTTTGCTATACACTGATATGATAATATGGTGGGGAAACATGTGTAATGCAGTGATATGAAAGAAAGGTGGGAGGAAGCTGGTGTTATCCAGCTTCCTCCCACCTCTCTTTCATATCACTGCATAACACATCATATTATGCAGTGATATGATGGTGAGAAGGGAAAGATTTTGTTATGCAGTGATATGATAGGGAGGTGGAAGGAAGCTTGTGTTATGCAGTGATATGATAGTGAGGAGGAAGAAATCCTGTGTTATGCAGTGATATAATAGTGAGGTGGAAGGAAGCTTGTTTTATGCAGTGTTATTATAGTGAGTAGAGAGGAAGCCTGTGTTATGCAGTGACATGATAATGTGTAGGAGAAACCTGTCTTATGCAGTGATATGACTGTGTGGAGCGGGAAACCTGTACTTACTCTTTCTGTAAGGTACTACTTTTTACTCCATTTCTACTTTCTCTCTTTACTCTCCATATCTTTCTCTTCCTTATGCCATATTAATAAGACAAATGGAAATATTATCAGTTCATTAATCCCCTCCTGTTGAGCTAAATGTTTGCCCCGGTATATAATAATTTAGAAGATGATATGTTAAAAGCTGCATTGTGTTTGAACTTTCCAAAAATATATAGGGCCTCATTCTATTAGCGGCCGCAGCCGTTGCGGGGCCGCAAGGACCGGCCGCAAGCTATTCTGCCATTCTATTCCCTTACGGCCGGGGGCTCCGGCAGGCTTGCGGCCGGTGCCTTGCTATCTCTTGCGGCCGCTCGCGCCGGAGGAAAGCCTTTGATCTAAAACGGCCGCAAGAGATTTGCAATTCAATTGCTCCGGGAAACCTCTCTGCAAGGCTAAAAACGAGCCGCAGCTTACTTGCAGGAAAGAGGTCTCGCTAGCACCAATTAAGCACATAAAATAGCTCAAATAAAGCCATCCTGCACTTTGAGAAGACTATAAAGGGATTTTAGGTGTTAGAAAAAATAGCACATAATCATCCTGTACTCAAATCCGTAAAATATTTTATTTTTAATATCCGTAAAATATCCATGTAAAAAGTCCAGAGTGCTTGGAGCACCTCAGACACGCCCACGCCGCAGCCGGAAAATAAACAGTTAATTTGAACTCGGGTTTGGGCAGATGTGCAAGCTTGAGAGTGGGTTTCTTTTAATCCTCATGTCCCCCAATATGATCCCTAGCATTTACAGAGCTGTACAGTGCAGGCTTGAATTTATATTTGAGTTTTTATATTTCTGAGATTACGGCCGGTTCCAAGATATGCGGCCGGCCGTAAAAGGAGATCCTTGCGGGGCAGTATAATAGAATCGCGAGTTAACTGAAACCCCGCAAGGAATCGCAGCCTTACGGCCGATTTACGGCCGATAATAGAATGAGGCCCATAGCCATTATCAGGTTTAGCTCTTAAAAAGACCATATTGTAGATGTGGGACATTGGTGGACAATCGTTGTTTAATTTTTCTGTTACATTTTGAAGTACTATATAAAAAAATATCAAGACTTGAAAATAGGCAACAACCTATTTTTGTTATTTTGTACAAAGAATAAAACAACCTTTAGTTTGAATTTTAACTTTGAAATGAAATTATTACCGGAATGTTTTACTTGCACAAAAAAACTGACAAATTCTTTAAACAGGACTAATGGAAATGAATTAGATTACAAGGGCACACTCCTGTGAGCAAGTAGCAGAAACTATCAGATCAGAAACATATGGGAAAGCAAACTGTAATTTTACATAATACTTACAAATACAAAAACTATGTTTATTTATTTATTTATTTTATACAAATGTTGTGTGGTATCAAGTTTAGCTATGTTGAAGGACATATAGTATATATATATATATATATATATATATATATATATATATATATATATATAGTCATAATCTAATAATATAAAGAGTAGTATTTGGTCCATTAATTGTCTAATTTAGGGTTATTTCCATTTTAAATGTTAAATCGTCATATAGTTCAAGAATAGGTAACTCTTACTCTAAGGCCACACAAGTAAAAGAGAAATCTTACTTCTCCAATGTAATAATCTTCCAAAAATGTTTTTTTTTTAGAGTTTCACCCCATTACTGCCAAGAAATTAAAGGTCAAGAGGACCAGAGATGTGGACAAGATCATCTTAATCACACAAAAATGCTCCTACAGGAAGTCGTGTACTTGAAAGATTTAAGATACTGACCCTGTGATGTTTTGTTCTATGCTGAGCTCCCCTGGGGAAGTGCAAACTTATAATCATTGATTTCTGAGAAGACAGTGGATTTTCAGGTTACTCTTAGTGCAAATTAAATTAATGTCTCCACCTGAACCTGAACTATCAAGCGAAAAAGCCGACAGTTGGTTGTGGACAGTCCAATGTTTCAATGGTCCATATAAGCCAATGTCATACACAATATACGTTGATTAGCTAAATTAGACAAATATGTCTCATCTAAGACTGAAGTGAAAGTCCTACTTGTATACTTTGATGACAGCCTTGATGCGGGATGATCCTGAAGTGCTGTGTTGTTGTGGGTTGCTATGGCAACAGTGACAGTTAAAAAGTGAACATTAGCTTTCTATGTGAGACTAAGTGCTGTTTGGCTCATGAGCTCAGATGAATAGGAGCAGAATATTATTCTAACATTATGGATACCTAATACTTCTTCTCTATGTTTTGCTGTGTGTTTGAGACATAGTGAGGAAACATAATGCATTAAAACAATTTCCTTTTCAGTGATCCGGACAGAGTCATTTAATAACTGCCATCTTGCCCAGATCCTGATGCCGCCTCCTTCCAGGGAATCCCTAGCACCAATACACAGAAACCCACAGAGGAGTGGACCTAACCGGTGGGATCCTTCATTGGGCGGTCCAGCTGGTCCCTCCTGTTGACATTATTATTATTCAGGTTTTGTACAATATAGTGAAGCTGTGTATATCCTGAATAGAAGCAAGAAGTTTACTATTGATGTTATCAAAAACATATTTGGAGGTTCTGCACTATGAATATTCACCGGTTGGCCTGTAAAATATATCACAGACTACTACCTGCAAAGAATAAGAGTGGATTGTCATCTTCATCTTTTATATCTAGGATACAGGATGAACTACAGCTACTTCCTTCATAATGACTTATATTATTCGATTGAGAATTTGCAGATTTCAGCAATTACTTTCCTATTTGGTATGTTTGCTTCATTCATTTACATAATAAACTGGTTATTTCTGCTCTTATACCATCCATCCTGAAAACACAATAATAAAAAATTCCATATTTAATTTTGTTGGTTGTCCAACTATGTTCTGTCATGAATAGTGACATTATGAAAAAGTTGCAGCACTTTGGAAAATGAGCGCCGAAGCGAGGCGAGCAGTGGAGGCAATGAAACACGCAGGACTTAGCCAGAGCGAGGCGAGCTGATCACACATTGAAACATGCAGGCCTCAAAACACTTAGAAAATGCGGGACTTGACGAACGCGAGACTTAGAAAAAAAAAATATAAGACTTGGGACTAAGAAAAAAAAATACGAGATAGGAAAAAAAAAAAAAATACAAACAAAGCATAACAGCCAGGACATTTGGGAGCGAGGTGCCACGTGAATATAAGTCAATTTTGCCAAGTTACGTCACTCAAAAATCGGCTAAGCGAGAAAAAAATTACGCCCCACAAAAATGAAAACAAGGCTACGCGACCCTGACCCACGCAAAACAACGCCAGCCGTGTACCACTTTCACCCAGGAACGTACGAGGTACAAAATACACTATTAAAAAGGACGGAAAATGCTTGTGATCAGCGTAGCACATAGACAAACGACGCCATTTTACAACACTAACTTGCAACTAACAACATTACGCATCTACAGTAGTGCTTTATAAAAAAAAAACAATGGTTTGCCCTCGCGCACGCAGCCTACTCCTAATGCACAGTTGGGACATTGATAAAACTATCTCCTCAGGCCTGCAACAGTCCCACTGGACATTATATGCTGAAGGACAAAAAAAGGAGATTGTTACCTCTTCAGGCTATTGATTGTTACGTATATTAATTAGAAAAAGGTCAAATATATTAATTTATTATTTAATTAATTCCATAATTAGTATTTTTAAAAATATAAACAGGAGCCAAAGGACATGCGGGGAGAGCATAGCAATGTAATTCTTCTACAACTAAAACTATTCTTTTCTCATTAAGATATCATGACTTACCAGGCACAATGCTGAAGGTGTTATGGCCGATGCCCATCGGGTGCCAGCTTTGGTTCCTTTCTGTCTCTCTCTTACTGTGTATGTCACTCACAAGACTCCGCTTCACCTTATAAACCTTCATATACGAATGTAATCATATTTAAATCAAAAGTTTTACACTCTTGGAGACTTTTGAAATGCCCTATGAGTATCTTGATTTTCAGGCTTTGTATGGAGTGGTTATAGTGGGTGAAATGTTGTCCAACCGGGGTACAGTAACTGTCTTCATTATGTTCTTTTTTTTGGAGAGTCTATGAAGATTCAACCTTAGATGTAGTTTCTGACTGGTTTCCCCAATGTAACAGCCCCTCTCACATACAGTACATTGTAGCATGTACACTACACTGGAGGAAATACATGCATATTGCCCCCTGATGTTATAAGTCTTTTTATTATGTGTTTCTCTATCATCTCTATAGATGTGTTGACATAGTTTGCAGCAAACTTTATTGCATGGTTTAGTACCATTTTCTTTGTTTTGCTGTTCTATGATCTTCTGCTGACCAATGATTGGCCCAGGTTTGGTCTAAATACATTGAAAGCTTTTGCCTGAGAACTACATCATTAGTAACATCCAAACAGAAAACAGGTCTATACAATATCTCTCCATTAGAAAGAGTTGCCATAAAAAATATTAAAGGCAATCGATAACATCACCATTAAACCAGCAGACAAAGGTTGTGCAGTTGTCATTACGGAAACTCAGAACAGGAAACAGACAAATACCAACTTTATCTGCACCACCCTCTCTGTTATTCTGGGGACATCCTGGCAACATCACCCCATAGAAGGTATGGAGAAGACGGTGGAATTTGTGACATCCCAAGAGCCATTGTCTTTATCAATATTACTACTGTATGCTTATTATATCTTGGCAAATATAATTATTTCTGTCTGTATCTCAATCCTCTGCAATGTTTACTGTCTCCTATGTGCCCTCCCCCTCCCCCCACCACTTATGGTCCGCATAACTTACCTATATCCCCTCCCTCACACATGGCTTCCCTGTCCAGCTTCTCAATATATATTTCTTTCTCTCACACAAGCTATCTGCCCCTAACTCCATGTTCCCATTTTGTTTCCCTTTTTAGTCTCAACTTTATCTGCACCACCCTCACTGCTATTACTGGGGACATCCTGTAAGCACTCCCCTTCCTCCCAAGCCACCCTCCCACACCAACTTAGATTTAATTTATAGAGGCATATTATCTGACTATATTATCCCATGACTAGGGGTTATTCAAAATACACAATAGAACCTTTCACCTTTCTATAATGGGAGATTTTAATTACCCTTAAATAAACTGGATAAATGACCAGAAGTTCAGTTAAGGGGAGCAGGTTCTTGAGTACGTTCAGGGATCATTATCTGGCCCAGGTTATGCAAGCGCCTACTAGAAATGTAGTTATCTTAGATTTAGTCATCACAAATAATATTGATATAGTATCAAATATTGAAATAGGGCAGCCTTTGGAAAACAGTGATCACAACACAGTCTCATTTGAGATTGAATTAAAAAAACAAAATGTTAAGGGGCCAAAAAAAAACTCTTAATTTTAAAAGGGCAGCAATACAAAGTATAGACTGGGACAGAGAGCTGATAGGTGAAAATACTGACCATAAATAGACAATAATTAAATAACTGGTTAACTCAGGAAGTAATCCAAAAGAGGATGAAAAAAATAAATGTTAATAAAGCCCCGGGTCCTGATGGAATACATCCGAGGGTTCTGAGGGAACTGGGTTCTGTTATAGCCAAACCATTATATTTAATTTTTCAAGATTCACTCAACACAGGGTCTCTACCAGATGACTGGAGAAAAGCAGATGTGATACCTATATTTAAAATTGGAGCAGGAGCAAATCTGGGGAATTATAGACCGTTGAGCCTCACTTCTGTAGTGGGAAAGCTTTTAGAAGGGTTAATAAGGGATAATATACAAGAATATGTCTATTTGAACAGGATTATAAGTAGGAGTCAACATGGGTTTATGAGGGATAGGTCATGTCAAACAAATCTAATTAGTTTCTATGAGGAGGTTAGTAGGAACCTGGATCAAGGCAACTCAGTGGATATAGTCTTTTTGGATTTTGCAAAGGATTTTTTTTATTTATTTTTTATTATTAATATCAAAAATACACAATTACAATATAAATATAAAACACAGAATACACGCAAAAAAAGAAAAATAGACAAGACAAACATTTACAATACATATTGTGAACTTTAACAGAAATTATAATTTCTGAGACCTAAGTCCCAGAGATATTAAAATTTAGATCATAAGCGAGAAAGATCTTTGTTTTGATCCCAACTTTTCCATTTATGAAGTTTTACTTTTATAAGACCTTGCTTTTAAAGAGATTTTTTAACATTTTTGTTTCTGTCTACCATATTTGTGATTTCACCCCAAGAGGGAACGGAGGACTGACCCCATCTCCTTGCTATCAACAATTTAGAATCCATGAATATCTGAAGTAAAAACGCAACTACGTCCAGAGCAAAATGATTCGAAAAAATGTGAAATAAAACATTTTCTACAGAAAAGGGAATGGTAATACCCAAAATATTCCTAATGTGCCCCAAACAAATTTCCCAAAATTGTTGAATTATAGGACAACTCCACCATATATGGGCATGTGAACCCACCAAACCACAATTCCTCCAACAGAACTTCAAACTATCTTTTTTAGTAATCTGGGCCATTTTTGTTGGAACATAATACCATTGAGTACTTAATTTAAAATGCAACTCTCTGTATGAAGTATTTTTAATTATTTGATCTGTGAGAATAAATGAATCAGACCATTCTTTTTCTGACCAGGAGAGATTAAAAGAATGTTGCCAATTTTTAGATTTATTGAAAGGGCATTTATCCATTTCCTCCCGCAAAATGTTATAACATTTAGATATTAAGTACTTTCTATCTTCTCGAAACATCAATCTTTCAAAAGAGGTTAAAGATCTAACTTTAAAACTATAATAGATTGAATCTCTGAACGCAGCCAGAAGTCTATTATATTCAAGCCAACTTTTGTTAGGAAGCCCAAATTTTTCCTTCAATTCTTCAAAAGAAGCCCAAGAATTACCAATATATAGGTCTCTCAAATAACAAATGCCAAGCGTTCTCCATCCTCCCAAAAAGGGTAAGTTCAGTTCTCTCTCTAATAATAAAATCGGAAGGATAGGGCTAGGAAAAGGCATTAATTGAGAACTCAATTTATGTTTATACCAAAATTCAAGTAATTCAAAAACAATATCAGAACCTTCTAAGAAGAATTCTTTTTTTAACTCCTTCCTAAACATCAACCAGCCTAAAGAATTATTATCTACCGAACATCTTTCAACCTGCAGCCAACCTACCACTTTCAAACTTTCTATATATTTAACTGCGTGTGAAAACATTGTAGCATCATGGTAAGTCTGAATCGTTGGGTATGCTAGTCCCCCTTTCCTAAATGTTCTGGAAATTATAACTTTCTTTATTCTGTTGTTTTTCCCCTGAAAAATAAATTTATCAATTGCTTGTTGAAAATGTACTATAAAAGTTTTGGATAAAGGTATAGGAATGGATCTAAATATATAGCTTAATCTTGGAAGAAGTGACATTTTGGCTGCAGCTATTCTAGCTGTTAAAGTTAAGTTCAAAGGTTTCCAAGAGAAAACGATTTTTGTAAGTTTATTTAATAGCTCCTTATAATTGTTTTTAATTATTAACTGTATAGAATTATAAAATATAATACCCATATGAGTTATGGTATTAGAATTCCAATTATACTGGTAGATGGATTTCAAATAATCTTTTTCCAGATTAGTTAAATTGAGAGCCAAAACCTGTGATTTGGAAATATTAATTTTATAATTAGAAGCTTTAGAGTATTTATCTATTATTACATGCAAGGTTTTCAAAGAGTCAATGGGGTTGGACACAAACACAACCGCATCATCTGCGTACAGCATTATTTTGTGCTGTATCCCACCAACTGTGATTCCCTGAATAGAGGGGTTATCTCTTATAGCAACCGCCAGGGGCTCCATTATCAATGCAAAGACTATCGGAGAAAGGGGACACCCCTGTCTCGTTCCATTAGTAACCGCAAATCTTTGCGTTTTAAACCCATTTCCAATGACCGAGGCGGATGGGGAAGAGTATAATGCTCCAATGGACTTAGATCCAAAAGAGCCAAGGTCATATTTCTGGAGCACACACCCAATAAAATCCCATCTGACCCGGTCAAAGGCCTTCTCTGCGTCCACCGATAAAAATAACGTTGGGAGAAGTTTGTGTTTAGAATATGAAATCAAATCTAACATACTTCTGGTATTATCAGAGCCCAAACGTCCCCACACAAATCCAGTTTGATCTATTGATACAAGTTTGTGAATAACCTCACTCAATCTATCCGCCAGCATTTTAGCATACATTTTTACGTCAACGTTCAAAAGTGAAAGGGGGCGGAAGTCTTTACATTCCAGTATACCTGAATCTTTTTTTGGTATAGTAACAATCAGAGCCTCTGACATTTCTGAAGGAATATGTCCCTTTCTTTTAATCTCATTAAAAATATTTTTTTAAGTGGGGGACTAAAGTTGTTACCAAAGACCTATAATAATGATTTCCAAAACCATCTGGTCCTGGGGCCGTACCCAGCTTTAATTTAGAAATAACATCACAAATCTCTTTTTCGGAAAAATCCCTATTTAATGTTAGAGCCTCATCCAGTGAAACTTGCGGCAAGTCTATTTCATTCAAAAAAAATTGAACGTCCTCCAGAGATGGCTTCTTAAAAGAAGGATCCAATTCCAAATTATATAACCTAGAATAATACTGTTCAAATGCTTCTGCTATCTGGACTGGATTATTAACATAGGTTCCATTATGATAAATATAATCCACCCTTTTTTAAGTAGCATGAGATCTAAGTTTATTTGCTAACACTTTACTTGGTTTACTGCCATAGTGGTACATTTTTTGTTTTAAAAGCCATATAGATTTTTCAGTTCTCATCTGATTGATGGATTTAATCTGCGATTGGATTTTTTTAATCAGCATCGAGTCAGAAGCATAACGATTAATTTTATTTCTTATTTCCAGATTATATAATTGGATATATAATTCTCTCAAAGGAGTTCCTCTTTCTCTTTTCCTTTGACGTTGCAATTTAATCAGGATCCCTCTTATAAAGGCCTTAAGTGTGTTCCAAAGTGTAATGTTAGATTCTACTGAGGCCGAGTTTATTTGATAAAAGAAATCACTTTCCTTTTTAAGATAAGCCCGACTTGTCTCTGAGTCAATAAGTGAGGAATCAAATCTCCAAGATTTGGAATTAATAGAAGAATTCTTCAAAAACAATTCCAAGTTAACTAGAGCATGATCCTACCACACTCTTGGCCCAATATCAACTCTCAGAGTTCTTTTAAGTGTGTTGATATCAACAAAAAAATAATCTAACATAGAATATGTATGATATCTTGGAGAAAAACAAGTGAGGATTTTGCAAAGGATTTTGATACAGTGCCATTTGGGAGACTATTTTTCAAACTAAGGGATACAGAATTTGCAGTAAATATCTGCTCATGGATTGAAAGCTGTGTAACAGTGATACTTTTGAAAAATTGTGGCTTTAAAAATATGTAGTTGTATAAATCTTTATATATATATATATATATATATATATATATATATGTATTCCCTGAGAAACTTGAGGTGTGACTATCTATTCCACTGATACTGTAACAAAAGGCTTATGCCTGGGGTTGTTTATGGGTAAACAATAGAACAGTTGGGTGTGGTGGACTCTTGCATCTATCATTAAGACAACATAATAGGGGGTCTCTTGGCCTAGAGTGTTTATATGTAAACAAGGGGACATCTGTGTGTGTGAGTTTCCCATTTATGGAGTTTTTATGGAGTATGGCGGTAGTTGAGATGATTTTAGTTAGACGGACAGTCACGTATCAAGGGTGAGTGTCCAAGAAAGATATACAAAAGCCCAGAGAGTTAAGTCTAAGTCTAGGATTCTAGGTGTGTGTGTGTGTGTCCATGAAGAGGTGTCCAGAAGAGCCATCCAGAGGAGTGCCTAGCTGAGCAGAAGCCATGGCGTAGTGTGACCTGAGGTCTAAACACATAAACTCTGAAGATATTGCTGACCTTTGGTGTAGTATCTAGTAATAATGTAGTATATTATTCATATAAGTATCTTTTTGTAAATATTGTTTTATCCCTACTGTCTATCTGTTTGTCTAAAACCCATTGTGTAACCGTATATTTATATATATATATATATATATATATATATATATATATATATATATATTTATGCAAAATATAACTTTTAATTATACACTTATTCATATGTTCGTTTATTGATTTGTCCAAAAGAACTTATTATTTGTAGAGATTATACATTAATTATTTAATTATTGGTCAATTTCCTTCATATATGGCGTGCCAGGCAGGAGATATGTAGAAAGGATTTACAGCCACTACTGACAGAGGATGCAGAATTGAAACATATATTACCCAAACCTCCCATTCTTGCATTTAGACAGTGTTCTATTAAGAGATTATTGAAATAAAATTTAATTTTTTGCTTTGTTGCTTGAGAAAACAGGTCATTGGATAAGATGTCACAGCGTGTTTTTTATGTCAAATAAAGTTGTCAGAGCATAAAACAAATCAAGCCCAAAAGTTTACCCAAAGAGTAGTAGAAATTGGAATGTTTGATATTTGGAGAGTGTTTCACCCACAGACGTTCTACTCCAATCGTCACTACTATTTAAGAATAGATTATGTGCTAGGCGACTCATATATATTGAATATTACTCGAGATTATCAGAAATTATTACTTCCTTCTAGTCAGATCATTCTATGGTGAGCCTTTCCCTGAATCATAAGAGCGGAAGCCCAATAAGGAGACAATGGAAAATGGATAACAGTTTACTTAAAGAACAGGATCATTTTAATAACTTAAAGAAGGAAACACAAGCCTTCTTTGATCTTAATAAAGGATTGATATCTTGCACCTGCACAAAAAAATTAAATAAATCATTTATTCAAGGTATTTTGTTATCAAAATCCGCACAAAGGAGGAAAGAACAAGGCAAACCTCTGAGGGTTGGACCAACTAGAAAAAAAAAAATAAAACTAGCCCCTAGCCAGGAGTTAATGAAAGAAATAAGCCAACTCATTTTTGATAGACAAAATTGGAAGTCCGAACAAGCATATTATTTCTTAGGTAATAAAGCTGGGAAATATATGGCTAGCAAAATGAAAAAACAAAATACACTAAATAGGATTGCTAAATTAAAGGGTCCAGATAATATATTTTTGCCATCCAGAGGAAATATGTAAAAAAATGATATTATAATTTATATAATTTGGAAATGGAAGATGGTTTTCAAAAACCTTTAAGGTCAGATATTGAAAGTTTCCTGCAGTAGATAAAGCTCCTGAATATTAGTAAGGAGCAAATAAAATAGTTGAATAGACCAATAAGTAAGAGGGAGGTCAAACTTACTATTGATAAATAGAGATGTTGCGAATAGTTCGCCGGCGGACTGTTCCCGGCGAACATAGCATGTTTGCGTTCGCGGCGAACTGTGAACATAATGCAATATTCGACCCGCCCCCTATACTTTATCATTGAGCAAACTTTGACCCTGCAACTCACAGTCAGCAGACACATTCCAGCCAATCAGCATCATACCCTGCCTTCCACACCCTTCTACCTCATGGACAGCAGCCATTTTGGAATCATAACTAACTTGCAGTATTACTTAGAGGAGGCTGAGTGTAGGTGATACTGCATCAATAGGGAAAACCATAGCTAGGCTACTGTACACAGTGTGCAATACAGTCCTGAAGGACTCTTTTGATCTCTGCTGCAAGGACAGCCCTGTGTCTCTTCCCCCCCTTATCATCATCCTCCCCTTACCTTAGCACCCAACCCTAACAACCCTCACACTTATCCCTAACACCTAACCCTAACATCCCTCACCCTAACACCTAACCCTAACACCCCTTACACTTATCCCTAACACCCCTCACCCTAACCCTAACACCCCTCACACTTATCCCTAACACCCCTCACCCTAAACCTAACACCCCTCACACTTATCCCTAACACCTAACCCTAACACCCCTCACCCTAACACCTAACCCTAACATCCCTCACCCTAACACCTAACCCTAACACCCCTTACACTTATCCCTAACACCCCTCACCCTAACCCTAACACCTCACACTTATCCCTAACACCCCTCACCCTAACACCTAACCCTAACACCCCTCACACTTATCCCTAACACCCCTCACCCTAACCCTAACACTTCTCACACTTATCCCTAACACCCCTCACCCTAACACCTAACCCTAAAAACCCTTACACTTATCCCTAACACCCCTCACCCTAACACCTAACCCTAACACCCCTCACACATATCCCTAACACCTAACCCTAACATCCCTCACCCTAACACCTAACCCTAACACCCCTTACACTTATCCCTGACACCCCTCACCCTAACACCTAACCCTAACAACCCTTACACTTATCCCTAACACCCCTCACCCTAACCCTAACACCCCTCACACTTATCTCTAACACCCCTCACCCTAACACCTAAACCTAACACCCCTCGTACTTATCCCTAACACTCCTCACCCTAACCCTAACACCCCTCACACTTATCCCTAACACCTAACCCTAACATCCCTCACCCTAACACCCCTCACACTTATCCATAACACCCATCAACCTAACACCTAACCCTAACATTCTCACACTTATCCCTAAGACCTAACACCCCTCACACTTATTCCTAACATGCCTCACCCTAACACCTAACTCTACTACCCCCTTACACTTATCCCTAACAGCCCTTACTCTAATACCTAACCCTAACATCCCTTACCCTAACACCATCACACTTATCCCTAACACCGCTTACCCTAACCCTAACACCCCTCACACTTATCCATAACATCCATCAACCTAACACCTAACCCTAACATTCTCACACTTATCCCTAAGACCAAACACCCCCCACACTTATCCCTAACACCCCTCACCCTAACACCTAACCCTAATACCCCCTTACACTTATCCCTAACAGCCCTTACCCTAACACCTAACCCTAACATCCCTTACCCTAACACCCATAACACTTATCCCTAACACCCCTCACCCTAACACCTAACCCCCTCACCCTTATCCCTAACACCCCTTACCCTAACACCCCTCACACTTATCCCTGTGTCTCTTCCCCCCCCCCTTATCATCAAGGGAGGGGGGAGGATGATGAGGGAGGGGGAAGAGACACAGGGGAGGATGATGAGGGAGGGTGGAAACAGACACAGGGGAGGATGATGAGGGAGGGGGTAAAGAGATACAGGGGAGGGTGATGAGGAAGGGGGAAAGAGACACTGGGGAGGATGATGAGAGAGGGGCGGAAGAGACACAGGGGAAGATGATGAGGGAGGGGGAAAAGAGACACAGGGGAGGATGATGAGGGAGGGGGGAAAGAGAAACAGGGCAGGATGATGTTGGAGGGGGAAGAGACACAGGGGAGGATGATGAGGGAGGGGGTAAAGAGATACAGGGGAGGATGATTAGGGAGGTGGGAGGATGATGAGGGAGGGGGGATGAGACACAGGGGAGGTTGATGAGGAAGGGGGGAAAGAGACACAGGAGAGGATGATGAGGGAGGGGGTAAAGAGATACAGGGGAGGATGATGATGGAGGGGGATGTTAGGTTATTTATGCCCTTTATGGATTAAAACCAGACTCTGCATCAACTATGCAATTTTCCGTGGGAGTTTTGACATGGATCCCCCTCCGGCATGCCACAGTCTAGGTGTTAGTCCCCTTAAAACAACTTTTCCATCACTATTGTGGCCAGAAAGAGTCCCTGTGGGTTTTAAAATCCGCCTGCCCATTGAAGTCTATGGCGGTTCGCCGGGTTCGCCGGTTCGCGAACATCTGCCTCGGTTCGCGTTCGCGGTTCGCAAACCGAAAATTTTATGTTTGCAACATCACTATTGATAAATTAAAATTAGGAAAAGCACCTGGAATAGATGGTTTTAATAATTATTATTATAAATGTTTCTCAACTTTCTTAAGTGAACACATGTGTTTGATGTTCAAATCAAAAATGAGAAATGGAATAATACCTGCAGAAATGATGGAAGACAACATTTTAAATATTCCTAAACAGGGCAAGAATTTAGAAGACTATAAAAATTATAGGATAATCTTGCTTATAAATTCTGAAGTTAAAATATACTCAACAATCCCGGGCTTAGACACTTAGACCAATCAGGCTTTATAAAAGGTCACCAAGGGCTTGATAATTTTAGAAGGTTGTTGGATATATTGGCATATGCAAATAGAAAGAACATTCCCATGCTGGCTCTGTCATTAGATGCCGAAAAAAATGCTTTTGACCGAGTCAGCTGGGAATTTTTAAGAATGGTCCTATTGTAATTTGGGCTAGCAGAATTTGCCTCTAAATCTATAGGTGCATTATATGTGAACCCTAGTACAAAGATCTCTAGTGTAGGTTTTGAATCTGAGCAATTTTGTATAAATAATGGCACTCGACAAGGATGTCCTTTGTCTCCTTTAATATTCATTTTGTATTTGGAACCCTTGTTGGAACTAATTAGAATATCTCAGTATGTGGGAGGAGTTACAATTGTTAGTCAGGTGTATAAGACCCTTGCTTTTGCGGATGATTTGGTTCTAACAATAACTGACCCTGAACTATCATTATGGAATATACATAAAATTTTGGGGAAATTCAACAAGTTATCATACTTGCAAATAAACTTTTCTAAATCAGATATTATTCATAGGGGTTTAAATACAGATCTGATTATAACATTAAAACAACTATACCCATATAATTGGGACTTAGGGTGTGTTACACATTTAGGAATAAATATATCCTTCCACTTAAAGATAATTATGAAAGAGAATTTAAAAATAATAGCATGTCAGATTAGACAAAAATTGTTAAACTGGATGGAAATTAGATTATCATGGATGGCAAGGATAGCCATTATTAAGATGAATATTATCCCCAAAATTGCCTATATCTTCAGAGCTGTTTTCGTAAATGGTACCGAAATATGTGCTACAAGATCTTCAACAAATGCTTGATAAATTCTTGCTGAATCGTAAGAAAGACAGAATCAAGTGTAATATCATATCAAATAAATGTATCAAATAAATGTAATCAAGGTTGTCTAGCTTATCCTAATATACTGGATATCCATGATAATATTATCCTTTCACATATAATAAGCTGGAATTTGGATAATAATGGTAAGATATGGGCAGATATTGAAGGAGCTTTACTGGATACAATACCCTATAAATTGATTATTTGGTTACCAAGTTAAGATCATCAAAATTTGTTTAATTTATCTAAACTATATATATGTATAAACTACGTATGAACCTGACAAATTACCCCTCATTAGGAGCTCCAATAGATTTGTTGAGACTGGAGTCTAAATCTTTGAATACTACTACTTTTATAAAGTATAGGATTAATAGGATAGGGGACTTATATCAAAATGGTACTATTTTGAATTTGGTAGAGGTTAATACCAAATTTAATAGTAACATTTCATGGATGGATTATTTATCTTTGTCGATAGCCCTGAAACACCTGGGATTCAAAAGTATTCACATCTGATCTCTAAATGCACTAGAGCAAGAGAGATGACAACTCAGCTTGAAAAATCTAGTAAAATGATAACCTGGGAAAAGATATAGGCCAGATATGGAAAGCTGATGTTTAGTATACAGTAGGTCCTTTATGTTGGTTAAAATATAAACTAATTATGGGTCATATTGGAAATAGTTTTTTAAAGCTGTGCAAAGATGGTACTTGTTTCCTGAGAGGTTGAATACCTTCAACAGGTACAAAAGAACAAATGGGCTCCTTGGGACAAATATGTAATGAAAAATAGCGATTTGTGATGAGAAAACACTTTAGAACGAGCTTATGACCACTTCCTTTTAACCCATAGAGAGAACATTTTTACATATATTTGTTTTTGGAAACCAAAAAACTATTTAGAGATGATAATGTTGAATGTGTTTTTTGTATAAAGTATATTCTTCCTGTTTTTATACCTAAGAACGAAACTAATAAGAGATTAAAGGTATTGTAATATCTTGGAAAGAATTTATGTTGTAAATTTGAATGTATTGTTGTATGTTTTTTTATTTATGTATGTCTTGTGAAATTTTCGATTACCTGAACCCTTGTGTGTACTACTGCTACAGTAATTTCTTAAAATTCTACATTTCAAATAAAAGGAACATGTTTTGGATACATTTTCAAAGACTTCATAATTTTTCATTTTCTCGGTATCTCCATGTTAATATGATGTGTAATGCTAATTTAAAATCATCAGCTTGTTTGTTATAATGAAAGAAAACAGATTTAGAATGTTAAACATAAAATCATTCCAGTTTGTTGTCAATTTCCTTGTCAATCCGAGGAGATGATGCAATCCAGGTAGGTGAACTGGTGGACTGTTTTCAGCTCGGATTCACCAATAGTGATGCGAGGAGGACAGTAATCTTCTTGAGGTACAGGCTGGTGGAGAACTTCTTCTTCAAACTGACTTCTAGACCAAAGAGCTTGGCAGCTTCAGGAAAAGGAAGCTATCAATTGCTGCAGGGCTCTCGCTGTATGGGTAGCAAGAACATCATCATCAGTGAAGAGTAGTTCTCTAATGAGTTGTTCCATTGTCTTGGTGTGAGCCTTTAGTCCATTCTGGTTGTACAGACTGCTTTTGGTGCAGTATCAGATGTTGACACCATCCTTAACATCAAGGTCTGCTGTGGCCCTTTGCAGCATCATACTGAAAAATAGCGTGACTAGGGTTTGTGCAAGGACACAGCCCTGATACAGGCCCTTACTTATTGGGAAGGGCTTGACAGGTCGTTACCTGATTTGGCCATGCTGGTCTTCATGCAGCTGGATGATCATGTTGAGGAACTTAGGAGGACATAATAAACGTTCCAGGATTTGCCACAAACCCTTCCTGTTCACGGTGTCAAAGGCTTTGTTAAGGTCGACAAACATCACTTAATGTCCCCTGTTGTGTCCTCACCATTACTCTTGGAGCTGCCTGAGAACAAAAGCCATGTCATTGGTGCTCCTGTTGGCTCTAAAGCTGCACACGAAAAACAAAAAGAGCATAAAACAAAGCAAGAATGTATTCAGAAATGTAATGGCTGTTGTGATCCTGAAATCTGCCATTCAATGAGATCTAAAATATACTCAGATTTTACTTAAAGGGCCATTTAGCTCCTCATGGTGTGAAGAAGTTCAATATTGTATGCTGAAATAATCTATTTTTTTTAATTACACCAATAACAACTTAAAAATCGAAAGTCTCTTTACATACAAAGTATAGCCCTCCTACTCTCTGTTGCACGTGTAATAACAGATAGCCGAGGAGTGAGTGGTGACGGTGATTGTCTATAGGGAAGACAGTGACTTTTTAGCATTTTTTTCCTGGACTCGGGAGTGCAATGACCAGTTAACCAATAACTGGCCTGTTTAGGTATTTCCAGCATTTCATGCCTACACAGATAAGGTTAATTTATTTTCTCTTTTGGTCACTACATGTACCTTACCAAAGCTGAACAATAATTCACCAGAGCTTGTCTACATTGCTCAATTTACAGAGAGGCAAGAGAGCAGAAACCTGAATTTTTGGCAGTAAGTAAATAAAATAAACAATTACAAGGTTTGTTCCCTTCATCCTTGAACTATAAGCAGTCTTACCATTATCTTGAATGGGAGAAACACCCCTGCAACCTGATTCGCTGCAGTAATGCAAAAGCAAGTGGGCAGCCTGTTATACATATAAAGACAGATTTTTTTTTTCTGTGAAAATACACATACTCAAAAACTTCAAAATGTGTTGTAACATGATTTGAATATCTTTATTGTGATGTAGTGAAAATTATGCTGAATTAAGTAGCCCTTTAATATTTATTTATTCAAAAATAAACTCTTTTCAATTATTGAAAAAATTAGTTATGGTCCATGTCCCTTTAATTCATGCATGGAGAAAGAATGATTAAATGAAGAAATGATGCTAATAAAAGCACATACACAAATACTAATATGTGAAATAGTGAGGGAACATATCATACATAGCAATCCCTCATAAGGGATTACGTGTTTTTTGGTTTCCTGTGGAATGTATTAGGTATAAGGGTCCCTGTGTGGAATATTCCCTCACAAGGTTTCCTGTGGGAGCCATGTAATAAAATCCCAATTTAAGTAATATTTAGTTATTGGTCATTTCAGTGGCAGAGCTAGAGAATGTAGGGCTAGGGTGCAAAAACAAAAACAAAAAGGGAGGGGGGTTGTTGCTGCGTTGGGGGTCTATTCCCTCTCATGATCTTCCCCACACAGCATATAACATAATGAGAGATTTACAAGAGTGGAAGTTCACAAATAAACAAAAGCCCAGATATGAAGCCTAAGTGTAAACATGGGGCCTCATTCAATTGAGCGTTCGTTCAATACTGTAGCCCGTAAGTGAGGCCGCAAGTTAATTTGCTATCTAATTGGATTTTTTTTGCAGGCTCCAAACGGGTTACAGGTTACGGCCTTGAAATCATTGCGGGTGTTAAATCTGGAACTTACAGCCTCACAAAGCCATTGATCTGTCACGGTCGCAAGACTTCCGATCGATACAATCGCAAATCGTCATTCAATTGCAAAAAATTGCTCAAGACCACACCCCCATCAAGATTGCAAATGCTAAATGGTGGCCCAAAGCTTACGGGTTCCAAATAGGACCTGCAAATGACAATATAAAGACACCAATGAACTTTAACACATGGGGAAAGCAATGTAAGGCATTACAATTACATGCACAACAACTCCAAAATATCAAATATTGCACATTTTTTTTTATTTTATTTTTATATGTTGTAATGGTCATGAATATGCCAATATGAAAAGCCATGCTGCAACAGGCTGAAAGCTATTAAAGACACACTACCTCATTAAATTGCAACACAAATACACGCAATAACCCTTTCTCACACACAGAGGCTCTAATGTGGACACTAAAAATACAAAGATAATCTCTTATACTTTTTGCTCATCACATCTACATTGGGACAACAAGAAGTGGACAATTACACCACCAATTACAAAACAATTCACATTTGGTTGTTTAGACCCTCAGATGTGTCTGACTCTCTGTGACCCTATGGACTGTAGCGCACTTACTAATGTCTCTGTCTGTGCGTATCCACAAGGTTTGCATGCCAAAGATACTGGAGTGGATTGCCAGTTCTTTCTCTAGTGGACTGTGATTTGACTGACCTCTCTGCTATGACCTGCTAACCTACAGTGTCCCTACATGGTATAGCTCACAGCTTCATTGAGGTACACAAGCCCTTTCACCACCACCACTTAGCAATCCTGAAGGGGACCAGGGTATTATACACTATGCTAAACTACTATAACCCATCAGGAAGGGCCACAAAAAATCATAGAGTATGTGCAGAGGCACATGGAGCAACAGCCAACTCACCTCCATCTCAGCTATGCCGATCCAGGAATGTCCCACGCCATTGCTGGTGGCCATGTGCCAACATGTATACGCATTATTATTTGGTGAGCTCCCATTAAGTGTTTTGCTATCAATCAATTGACATTATCACCTGTCATATTGTTATCAGCCCTTCAGGGGAATGGTGATACTTCACAATATCACAAATTAGACCTGTCATGTGTATTTACCCTATATTAATATATATATATTATTATTATATGATTTCTAATTATATTAATACTATTATTATTATTATTATTATTATTAATCTATTGCTTAGTAACTAGGGCTCATAAGTTTATATATATACGAATGTGACACAAATGTGATGTATATGTGAATGTCCTATAACCCCAATCATTGTAGACACACTGACACAGAATGGTATAATAAAGCTTTATTTCATACACAGAGCACAATTAGAAATGGACAAGACTGTGCTTTAATATCATGGGTGTGGTGTGGGCGGATCCTGGGAGAGCAAGAGGCTTGTGGGAAAAAGGGGATACCTACAGGGGGTAATGTCATTGTCTAGAAAAAGCATGATGTATGGCACCTACCAGGGCCACATGCAGTCACTACTCCACTGCAACCAAAATCTGATGAAAATAAGGATCATCAGAAATCACTCTATTTAATTGAAGAAACCATTAATGTGCATAGCACTTACAACTTGTCTAGATCTGCTCCATGAAATAGATGATTCAACCTCTGGACTGTGTAATCCAATCCAGTTTCACACATACAAAATCTGAAAAAAGTGGTCAACTAAAAAAAGGTGGAGTAGGAAGAAATATGCAAAATAATAACATAACAATTCCCTGGTGCATAACACCTAGTTCATTTTCACACTTTAATAAATGGGAAAACTATGCAAAAGAATAAGGAAGGATATTAGGTCTAAAAAACCTAATTTAGAGTTAGATATAATTCTAGCCTATTGGCCCACAGGGAAAACTAAAAGACATAATGATATAAAATTATATCCGTATAGGTAAATTAAACAGATGAACATAATCATGGATAATGTAAAACAAATCTATTCCACACACAGTGTGTTGTCAGATATAAAGGAATAATCAGAAATTGATGAGCAGAATCTGTGATACAGAAAGAGGAGGTTGTGGAACATGCCTGCATGGTCGTGAAATTGGGCTATTAAGCCCTACAGAGGCAAGACCAAGATATCAATAAGAATACTATTTGGATTGACCTCAACATCTCATCTCAGTGGTAATTCACATTGAACATCAATTGCAGAAATATTCAACATAACCATACATGTACACATTCTGTAGCCAGCCATAAGTATGTCAACAATAATACAAAATTATATTCATTGTGGAGTGTTGAAGAGGATGACTTAGGGCAGTTGTTCTTAATCCTCTCCTCAGGAGTCATCAGACAGGCCATGAGTTGGGGAAAACAATAAATGAGACAAATTGTATTCAACAGGTGGTGGAGCCTCAAATTGCTTCACATGTGTATTCAGACAGTCTTTCACCCAAATCATGGTCTGCGTGGTGGGTCCTGGGGAGAGATTTGACTACCACTAACCTGGGGGATGGTCGCACCTACTTCCTCTTTCTGAGCTCTGGGCCCACACGTCCATGGCTGTATGCCATTATGGTCCTGTTACAAGACAACATTAACCACATAAGTGCCATGACGGTCCTCAAGGACCATCATGACACTAAGTATAAACACTACACTGCACTATACCGCCCCAATAAAACATTAAATATTAACTAAACACCCTCTACACTAACCTATTAACACCTACACTACTTACCTACACTACCTACCTACCCCCTAATAACCCCCACCACTCATATTACAGGGGGGGGGAATAAAGTCATCAAAAATAAAATATCTACATTACATAAGATAAAAAAACTAAATCAGAAAAAATAAGAAATGTACATTACAGAAAATAACAAAATACATTACAAGTCCGAACCGCCCCCCACTACAGAAAAAAAAAATGACACACCTGAAAAGGATATACATATAATACTTACAATACAATACAATATATACAATACAAATAAAATGAAATACAATACAATACACCCCTATGTAATATACAATACATCCTATCTATCTAATATACATCACCCAATCTATCTAATAAAAAATATAACCTATGTATGTAATATACATGCCCCAATCTATCTAATATACAATAAATACTATCTATGTAATATACATCCCCTATCTATCTAATATACAATAAATACTATCTATGTAATATACATCCCCTTATCTATCTAATATACAATAAATACTATCTATGTACTATACATCCCCATATCTAACATACAAAAAATGCTATCTCTATATAGAAACCCTAATTCTAAGTTAAAATAAAATAATTAAGACCACTTACCTTTGCAAAGGTCCCTTCAGATCAGCAACCTAGGGTAAAAAAGATAAAAAAAATTACTACAACACATTTACATAAAATAAAAAAACATAGTACATATTCTAAATATTCTACTCACCTTTACAGCATGTCCCGTCCTTCTTCTTTTCTTCTTCTCCGTTGCGGCCCCTGTTAAAAAAAAAAACATTACATTAGTACACATACATAAACCTAAAACAAAGTAAAATAAACATAATCTACATTGTACTTACCTCCCCGCGATGTCCCCGGCCTCCTCGTCTTCTGCCCCCCCTTGAGCTGCGCTTGCTCTAAAACAAAATGCTAATGAGCTTCCCAGAGCCTTTTCCGGCAAGAAAATAGGCAATGGCGCCTTCTGATTGGTTGAAAACGTAGATAGATAGGATGTATATTAAATATATAGTATTTATTGTATATTAGATAGATTAGGGGATGTATATTAGATAGATAGGATGTATATTAGATTGTGGTATTTATTTAGATAGATTGGGTAATGTATATTATATAGATAGGATATATTGTATATTAAATAGCGGGGTATTGTATTGTTTTTCATTTTATTTGTATTGTATGTATTATATGCATTTCCTTTTCTTTTTTAGAATGTATTTTTTTTTCTGTAATGCAGATTTTTAATTTTTTGTGATTTAGTTTTTTTTATTTTATGTAATGTAGATTTTTTTATTTTTGGTCACTTTAGTTTTTTTTGTTTTCTGTAATTAGAGTGGTGGGGGGTTATTAGTGGGTAGGTAGTATAGGTAGGTAGTGTAGGTGTTAATAGGTTAGTGTAGAGGGTGTTTAGTTGATATTTAATGTTTTATTGGGGGGTATAGTGCAGCGTAGTGTTTATACTTAGTGTCATGATGGTCCTTGAGGACCATCATGGCACTTATGTGGTTAATGTTGGCTTGTAACAGGCCCATAATGGTCATAATATACCCTTATGGGACTGATGGGGTTAAATAGAGGCTTATGAGGGTGTCTATTGACCCCCTTGAGTGACAGGGTTATTATGGGTTTATGGGGGTCTGTATTGACCCCCATCAGTGAGGGGTTAATTAAGTGCTTATGGGGGTCTGTATTGACTCCCATGAGTGACAGGGTTAATTAAGTGCTTATAGGGGTCTGTATTGACCCCCATCAGTGAGGGGTTAATTAAGTGCTTATGGGGGTCCGTATTGACCCCCATGAGTGACAGGGTTAATTATGGGTTTATGGGGGTCTGTATTGACCCCCATGAGTGACAGGGTTAATTAAGGGCTTATGGGAGTCTATATTGACCCCCATGAGTGAAAGGGTTAATTAATGGTTGATGGGGCTCTGTATAGAGCCCCATGCGTGATAGTGTATTTTTTTCTTTTATAACAGGTCCTTTAAGGACCTTTACAATCTTTTAAGGACCCGTAACGCATTAATTTTTTATTTTAATTTTCACCCCACTGCGATGGTTAATGTCGGGTTAATGTGGGTCTCCGAGCTTATCTCGGATCTCGTGGGGTTAATGCAGGTTTCTGAACTTATCTCGGATCCCTTCTTGGGTAAGTTGTACGTGGCTGGGCAGTCCTGGGTCATGAAGCCTCGTTTTCGTTTTTTTCGGCATCCATTTTTTCTCTCGCTTAGGGGATTCTCATGTGTCTGAACTCGGGAATTTGGACTTAAATGGAGGTGTAACTTCACTTTCAGAAGTCCTGGGTGCCCCTCCTTGCTGTGGTTAATCTTTTTATGAATTTTTTGTGGGTATTTATTGTGTGTTTAGGTGCACGCGGTTCAGCCGTTATTGTCGTATTTTTGCAAGGTCGTAATGTTTTTTTTTCTAAGTCCCGAGTCTCGTATTTTTGTCTGCTAAGTCCGTAAATGTGCGTCGGGTCGTATTGTTGGTAAAGTGGCACTTGTGTGGGTGTTTGTAATCGCGTGTGAGGCGCCTTGAGCTTCCCCCTCCGCAAATGCGTCCCCTCGCTTCGCTCATTGCAGCCGATGTTGGAGCCTCCACCTTCCACAAATGCAGCCCCTCGCTTCACGAGGGCCTGCATTTGCGGACCAAACTGCGTCCCTAGCTTCACGAGGGACGCAGTTCCTGCGAGCTCGCTTCGCAAGCTCGCAAAGCATGACGACGATTCGTAGTTTGACAACTATTATATGTGATTTTTATAAATGGGTGTTTATTATTCAGTAAACCTAGGATTACAGCTGGATAAGCAATATGAGGAATACTGAATAGTATTATATTTGAATGATACATTCTATGGTATAGGTCAACATCATGTCAATAGCCTTACTCATTATAGGTGGTGGTGCCTCGATATGCTTCACATATGTATTCACACAGTGTTTCAAATCATGGTCTGTGTGGTGGGTCCTGGGGAGAGGTTTGACAACCACTAACCTAGGGGACGTTCTCACCTACTTCCTCTTTTTGAGCACTGGGCCCACACCTTCCATGCGCATGTGTTTCCTGCCTACTGCGACCAGGAGGTGTTGGATTGAGGGGTGCATCCAACTGGGGTGGTTGTGTAGCAGCTGGCTTTGGTGGTAAGGGGTGAGATGAGGAGGCTGCATGCTCTGATAGCTGTGGGGGTGGAGCCTGTGTAACCGTAGGCTGCAGAGTATTGATGTGGGATTCTTCTAACTGCAACAGCCATGCAATGGGCTTGTCTCTCCCTATGTGTCTGGGCTTGTCTCTCCCTATGAGCCATTAGCTCATGCCTCCATCCGAAGATTATGCCGCCTCACCTCACCATACATTGCTCTGTTGCTTTTGAGCTGCTTGATACTAATATCCTTTGCCGTTTAAGTTGAGCTGTCAGCAGTTGCACTGATCTATTGTAGAGATCATCAGACATGGGGATGTGCTGAAAGATGTCCCTCAATGTGACTTGTGCGGGTCTTGAGTTCCATCTCCAGACAAAGTTGTACTGTGGATGTGCGGTGAGGGCAGAGCGGCTTACCCTTTGTGACGGTGTTGCACATTGTAATGGTGTTGCATGTTGTGATTGTGTTGCTCATTGTGATGGTATTCCCTGTATGGATGGTGTTGCCAACATAGACAGTGTTGCCAACGAAGATGCTTTTGCCAATGGAGATTCTGTTGCCAAGGGAGATTCTGTTGCCAAGGGAGATTCTGTTGCCAATGGAGATGCTGTTGCCAGAGGAGATGCTGTTGCCAATAGGGATGATGTTGGTCTGTCTGTTGGGGAAACAACTGCTGGGGAAACAACTGCTGGGACAACAACTGCTGGGACAACAACTGTTGAGACAATAACTCCTGGGACAATAACTGTTGGGGCAACAACTGCTGAGACAACAACTGTTGAGACAATAACTCCTGGGACAACAACTGTTGGGGTAAACAACTGCTGCAGCATCATGTGTTGGGACAAAATCTGTTTTGGCATGGTCAGGAATGTGAGAGAATTTTGGTCTGACAAATGTATCAATTACATCCCACCATGTGGCAGTAGTGGATCTGTTGAGATTGGTCCCGAGGACCTTGACATACCTGCAGGTGGTTGCTGGCTTAATGACATTTCAGTAGTTTGAAAGGGCTGAGAATGTGCCCATGATGTGTGTGAGGGCCCAGGGGGTGTTACTTATAATGGTCTTGCTTCTGAGGGGCCAGCCTCCTGTGATCGTCCCGGGGCCTCAACTTCCTCCACTATCACTTGCATTGGTGATTGTTGTTCCTCTTCCTTTGGAGCCACCGACTGGATCTCTGCAGATGGGGTACGCCTCCTGGGTATTGAAATGTGAGGACAATAGTATTTGAGTATTAATTCTCTAAACAATTGTTTGCTGTGTGTTTCCATATCCCTGACATCATGGTCACTTGTAATTGGTTTCTGGTGATTGCTTTACACAGATAAACATTGAGCTGTATCATTCGCATTGTGAATCAAGGCTCATATCGATATATGTAATGCTGGTGCGGTGTGCCATCTGCAGTTCATTAGGACACATGGTCACCTGAATCTGCTGTGCAATGTGTAAGACTGAACAATCTCTCGCTTGTCTCCCTGGGGCCTGTCCCTCATCCCCACTACTTCCCCCTGGGATCAGATCCTTGACCCCCGCTACTACACCTTGTATGCTTACATCTGCACCCCCCCCCTTCTGCTTTCTTACACTTCTACCTACCCTCCATGACCTGCTTACTCCTATCCTTCTCTCTGTTCCTCTACCTCTCCTCCCCTCTTCACTCTCCTCCTCTGATGTTTCTCCCTCTCTCTCTCTCTCTTTCTGTCTAGCACTCTCTATTTCTCTCTTTAACACTCTCTATCTCTCTCTCTAGCACTCTCTATCTCTTTCTCAGTCTATCTTTATATCTCTTTCTTTATATTGCTTTAAAAACCCCACCAACGCCTAGATCTTTTCTGTTTTCTATTGGTTAATTGACCTGTGATGGGATCGCAAATACGGGCTTGCTTGATTTTGACGCACCTTATCTGATTGTTTACTCAAAAGTGTTACATGTAAAACCAGGGTTAACTGGCTTGAGGGCTCGGCTCATAACTTGTGCCCTTCCTCAATTGAATAGCGCCGGAATAGGAGACGAATGGGAGCATGCTCACAGCATGCCCGCAGACATATGGCCTACATCCCACGAGAAGCAGGCTTGGATTTGAATTGGGCTCATGGAGTTTATAGAAGCATTGGTAAACCCAAGAGCCCATGCTACTAATGCTGTCAGGACACAGACACACCAAAACATGTTAGATGTGTAATTCAGAGGTCGGCAGATGGCAACATATCTGTCATAGGACATCTCAGCCAACAAGACGACCTCTGCACTAACAAAAATACAAAGGAAAAGATAAAGAAAAAGCATTACACAAGCTTGGTGGGATCAGCCAAGATATAGACTGTGGAAGAAAAGATGTCCAAACTAATAGCCAAGAAAGAAGTTAATTGGAGCATGGAGAAGGTGATCAGCTTGAATAAGGACTAGAATGAGCAGGTTCCCCATCAAAGATATCATAAAAAATGGGAAAACAATATGAATAATTACAGCTGAAACCTTGAAGAGTCAGAGAATCTGAGAAGAAAGAATTCATGTATCATTGTTTTATTGTCCTGTCCAATTGCTCTATTCATGTTCTCGTCTATCATTAGAGAAATAAGCAAATAAGAAAATACATTAAGAGGGATGGAGGAATGTAAAGTTACTCAACAGAACAAACACAATACTTCAAGCTCAGCAATGCTTTAGATCAGTGGTTCCCAATATTTTTGTTTCAATGGACCATATAATGGTTTACAAGGATTTTTTGGGACTTGGTTTCTGAGAAAAAAAAATTGGACCACCTGTTTATTGTTTCTGTCAGCTTCTTAACAATTATAATGCACTGTGTTATATTGTAATAATGTTTTTGCACTTTTTGCAGCAACAATTACATTAGTATTTAAGCCACTCTGTACAGTTTTATGCATTTTAATTAATTGTCTTAAGTTTGTTTCATAATTTTTTTCTAATTCTAGTTCTGCATATCACTTTATTGGAACTTTTGATTTGAGTTTACACATTATGGGCCCTATTAAATTCCAGCCTCGTAAATAAGAGGCTTTTACTTAAGCCCTACGTATTGCAAAGTTTCTCTAACTTACAATGCTATTAAATTAGCCCTGCTGCGAGCAACGTATGAGCTACGCAGCAGGGCCGTACGTATCTACACTGCGTAAATGTACATGAGGAGTGACAGCCTGCAAGATGATATCCAGGCTCCCGCACCTCAACAAGTAGTGCAGGGGTCCTAAACGGGACCTCTGCGGCAGTCCCCAACATAAGCCCTGCAGTGGGGGGTACTCCAACTACCCCCCCGACACCTAAAATTAACCCCCCCTATGCGGGGGTCCCCATCATGACCCCTGAAGTTTCCTCAAATTAACACCTTGCTGCAGGGGTCCATAGGGACCCCCGCAGCTCCCACACATTAACCCCTTGCAGCGGGGGACCCCGATCGGCACGGATCCTGACCCTGCTGCATATAATACTTTTAAATTCCCCGCCGCGGCTCCTTAAAGGGCCCGCGGCACACTATTAGCCAATCCCGGCCGCGGCACCTAAAATTACCCCCCTCTATGCTAGGGGTCCCCATCGGGACCCCCGAAGTGTCCCCACATAAACCCCTTGCAGCAGGGGGTCCCCGATCTGCATAGTTCAGGCCCCCGCTGCATTTACAAATTTTAAATTTACCGCCGCGGCTCCTTAAAGGTCCCGCAGCACACTATTACTAATCCCGGCTGCGGCACCTAATATTAACCCCCCTCTATGTTATCTGCCTTATTAAATTGCAATTCGGCCAATTGAATAGGGCTCTATATAAGCACATACCATATTTTTTTTACAGAAATTTTTAGTTAGTGAACTTCTATCCAAAAGCAAGGTCTTCACTAACTAAAAACTTCTGTAAAAAAATATGCTATGTGCTTATATAGAGCCCTATTCAATTGGCCAAATCGCAATTTATTAAGGCTGATAACCTGCAAAAGTCAGGTGATTTAAATGCTATATAGTTGCAACAACTGGAGGTGGTGGGAGGAAATTGGTATCTAGTTTCAGAAACAATATAGTACTGGCAGAATTCTTGAAGAAGATTCAGAAGGAAGGTACTTATCACACAGACATTTCCTAAAATCCAATAGGCTAGATAAAAATTAATTATAATTTATAAAAGCAGACAGAACATATACGGCCTCATTAAATTCTTCCTCGTAGTTCTCTCGGTGCTCGCGAAAGGCAGTTTTTTTGCTGTTTGTGAGTACCGAATCTCTCGCAGCCTGCTTTGCGATATGACTACGAAAAATGGCCGAGAATAGGCTCCGAGAGAGCTACGTAGTCACACGCAGCCTTAAATCTATGAATGATTCTAGCATTTCGGAAGAATGCCTACGGGCACAAAAAGTGCCCGCAAGGAATTGTAAAGCCTCTACGTGCTCCCCCCTGCACCCTTTACACATCCCCATGCTGCAGGGGTCTCTATCGGCAGCACCCCCACATTAAACCCTTGCAGCGGGGGGTCCCAGATCTGCATATATCAGGCCCCAGCTGCACTTAAAAATGTTAAATTCGCCGTCGCGGCTCCTTAAAGGGCCCGCGGCACACTATTACTAATCACGGCCGCGGCACCTAATATTAATCCCCCTCTATGCTGGGGGTCCTCATCCGGACCCCCGAAGTGTCCCCACATAAACCCCTTGCTGCAGGGGTCCATAAGGACCCCACAGCCTCACCACATTAACCCCCTGCAGCGGGGGTCCACGATCTGCACCAATCGTGACCCTGCTGCATTTCTATTTTAAATTTCCCGCCTCGCGGGTCCTTAAAGGACCATAAAGGTCCTGAAAGGACTCACAATTAACCCCAGGTAACTATAATTAACCCTATAACTCAAGAGGGTCAATACAGACCCCCCATAAGCCCTTTTTTAACTCTATAATTCATGGGGGTCTATACAGACCCCCATAAGCCAATAGTTAACCCTATAACTCATGAGGGTCAATACAAACCCCCATAAGGCCTTAATTAACCCTATAACTCAAGGGGGTCTATTCATACCCCCATAAGGCCTTAATTAACTATATAACTCAAGGGGGTCAATACAGACACCCATAAGGCCTTAATTAACCATATAACTCAAGGGGGTCAATACAGACCCCCATAAGGCCTTAATTAACCCTATAACTCAAGGGGTTCAATACAGACCCCCATAAGTCAATAGTTAACCCTATAACTCAAGGGGATCAATACAGACCCCCATAAGGCCTTAATTAATCCTATAACTCAAGGGGGTCAATACAGACCCCCAAAATGCCTTAATTAACCCTATAATTCATGGGGGTCAATACAGACCCCCATGAGCCAATAGTTAACCCTATAACTCATGGGTGTCAATACAGACCCCCATAAGCCAATAGTTAACCCTATAACTCATGAGGGTCAATACAAACCCCCATAAGGCCTTAATTAACCCTATAACTCAAGGGGGTCAATACATACCCCCATAAGGCCTTAATTAACTATATAACTCAAGGGGGTCAATACAGACACCCATAAGGCCTTAATTAACCATATAACTCAAGGGGGTCAATACAGACCCCCATAAGGCCTTAATTAACCCTATAACTCAAGGGGTTCAATACAGACCCCCATAAGTCAATAGTTAACCCTATAACTCAAGGGGATCAATACAGACCCCCATAAGGCCTTAATTAATCCTATAACTCAAGGGGGTCAATACAGACCCCCAAAAGGCCTGAATTAACCCTATAACTCATGGGAGTCAATACAGACACCCATAAGGCCTTAATTAACCCTATAACTCAAGGGGGTCAATACAGACCCCCATAAGGCCTTAATTAACCCTGTCACTCATGGGGGTCAATACAGACCCCCATAAGCCTCTATCTAACCCCATCAATCCCATCACATAATATAATTGTCTAACTATGAGACGTCGTCACGCTGCGTTGCGCAGTGCGTACGACTTTGCGATGAGCAGCGAGGCGAGCCGTTAAATCGTAGCACTTTGGCAATGAGAGCCGCAGGCGCTCATTGCAGGCGAGCCTCGCGTAGCGAGGCAAGCCGTTATATCGTAGCACCGTTACATCGTAGCACTTTGGCAATGAGCGCCGCAGGCGCTCATTGCAGGCGAGCCTCGCGTAGCGAGGCGAGTCATTACATCGTAGCAATTAGAAAAAAAATACGAGGTGAAAAAAATTACGAGATAAGCGGCGGAAGAAAAACACTAAAAAAAACACTAAATACACACAAAAAAAATAAATAAAGGTCACTTACAGCATGGGGAACCAGGCAGGACGTCTGGAAGTGAGTTGGAACTACAATTTAGATCGATTTAGCCGAGTTACAAAGATCGAAAATCGGCTAAGCGAGAAAAAAATGGCCGACAAAAAAAATGAAAACGAGGCTATACTACTACGAACTGCGTAAAACACCGCCACAGACGTATGTGTTAGAAAAACAACGAGATAAAGGATGCGGATTAACCGCACAATGAGTAAAAAGACAGTAGCGAGTATATTTTACGAAACGAGATTACCGATTTACGCATTAACACAGATTTCCCGCCTTTGTCTCGCGCCACATAGAATTTCCCGCCGAAAACAACGCATTTGCCTCGCGCAACTGCGGATTTCCCGCCTAAAACAATGCATTGGTCTCGCGCACAAAGCCTATATATAGGGCACATTTCACACAGGACTGACACTTTCTCCTCAGGTGATGACAGTCTGACTGGATGTTTTCGGATGCAGGGAAATCACAATAGATTGGGAGCTCTTCAGTATACTGCTTCAGCATTATTATATTAAAAAAGGTAATATATTATTTCTAATTATTAATTAATAAATTGGTAATTACATATTAAATAATATATAAGAAAGTTAATTAATAGAAAAATAATATTGTGCCTATTTTTTATAATTAGTAATTAATAAATTGGTACTTAATTAATAAGAAAGATAAGAAATTTAATAATTAGAAAAATAATATTGTGCCTATTATTTATAATTATTAATTAATAAATTGGTACTTAATTAATAAATAATAGATAAGAAATGTAATTATTAGAAAAATAATATTGTGCTTACCTGTGTGAAAGAATTGGTAATAACATTCATAATGTACATTAATTAATTAATTAATTATTAATATCAAAATTAAGAAGGACAATAAAAACATTTGTATTAATTAATTATTAATGTACATTAATTTAACAATTATTTGGTTATATGTCATGATTACCTGTGTGAAACAATTGTTAATAACATTCATAATGTACATTAATTAATTAGGAACACATTGATTAATTAAATATTAATGTACATTAATTTAAGAACTATTTGGTGTTATGTCGTGATTACCTGTGGGTAAGAATTGTAATTAACATTCATAATGTATCATTACTAATCATTAATTTTAAAAAAGGTTAAGAATGTGCAATATTTTGTATAAAATAAACCAAAAAAAAAAAAAAAAAGCCGATATACTCATGCTTACATGTTGATGTTAGATTGAGTCACACATTAGTTTAATATTAATGAACAGTAATTGATTCTTAGTTCATTAGTAATGTACATTATTTTAAGAATTAAGTTGTAACATACTCATTTTAAAATAAAACTCAAAAAAAATAAAAAGGCTACATGATTATGTGTTGATGTTATATTTAGTCAGACATTAATTTAAGATTAAGACAGATTCATTGATTCTTATTGAAAGAATAACAGTAATATTGAGTGTATGTTTAGAATCTATGCTTACATATGTGTGTTCATGTTGATTTATTGATATATTTATTTCATGTTTTTAATCTATGCAAAAATAGGTATGTTAAGCCTCATTGATTAATACAGATGAAGTAAGATATTATACATTAATTACTATTTTGTATAATTGCAGGGAAATCTACGTGAATGACCAGAGATAGTGACATTTGCACACATTGAACAGCATAAGGATCATTTGGACAGGTACAGAAATGTAATTATATTACTATGTCAAAATATTAAAAATTAGGAGGTTTTTAATGTAGCCAAATATATGTATGTTGACGTTCATTTAATGATATTGATGAAGCAAAAGTTTAAAAATATTATCTATTTGATTTTACAGTTTATTCGGATCTGCAAGGGAATAAACAGACAGCGTGACGTTTGCAGCCTTGGAACAACATCAACATCATCCTCACAGGTATAAAATTTTATTTTGTAGTGATGCAAAGAAGAAGGCTATATATCACATATTATAATTGTCTAACTACGAGACGTCACGCTGCGTTGCGCAGTGCGTACGACTTTGTTGAAAATAGAGAGTACTTATTGAGTCATTAATGTATGATATTTAGTCAAAACTTGAAAAAAAATGAAAAGACAATACTAATTAATAATAATAGTTAAAGAAAATAAGAAGCTTACAACACTTGCAAAAAAAATAAATTGATGGTATGCTGTGAATTCAATCAAGAAGGAATGTCATTGAAGGATTAATAATATAAAGATAGATATGTGCAGCTATTTCCGATTTCATATATGTCAATAAAATACTTTAAAAATTGGTTTCATTTCTTTCAGTCTAAAGTGCAACAATTGAAAATGTTTTATTAGTTTATTTATCTACTTTCATCGAACAGTACAAAAAGGGAAAAAAATGTAGACAAAACAAAGAATAAACAATAATTGCATTTCTATTTACAATTACAGATTAACATGGCGGACAATGGAGAAGACAAAGTTGAACGCAAAAGAAGATTGGCAAGGGAAAGGAAGCAAAGGTGGAGAGATGCTCAGACACCGGAGACTTCACAACGCTTGCGAGAAGAAGATCGACAGAGACTTATAAATAAAAGAAAGATGAGTAAGAAAGCCACAAGTGAGTGTGTTGGGGATTCCAAGAAACGTAAAAGTAAACAAAAACATCTCTCTGAACCATTGTGCAATGATTCTATTTTGCAGAATGACTTGAATGTAGACACACAAGAAAAAAATGTACGTATAGAAAGTGGGTCTGATATTTATGTTGAAGAAATGCATGATAATGTGTTTACTACTGCAGTACAAGTAGATACTCATTATTGTGGGTTACTTAATGTGGTTTGTCAGTTTTGTGGGGCCTATCATTTTATAAAGGAAAGACCTACTGACGGAAATGTCATTAGTTGCTGTCAGAAAGGAAAGGTCAAACTTCCAGTAAGACACCCATTTCCATATTATTTAGAATGCGTTATGAGTGATCCAACATTTCCAAATTATAATAATTTTAAACAAAACATAAGGTCTTATAACAGTGCAATTTCATTTGCTTCAATGGGTGCAACATTAGCAGAAAATGTACCAGGACATGGTCCTTATTGTTTCAGAGTTCAAGGTCAAATATACCACAGAACTTCGCATTTACACCGACAAGAAGGACAGCAAAGGAAATTTGCACAGTTATATGTGTTAGATACGAAGGAAGCTGTGGAACAAAGAATGACACTTCCAGAAAATAGACAGTGTTTGCGCATAGTCTTTGAACAGCTGGATAAAATTATGAAAAAAAAAACATATAGTCAAGCATACAAACAATTAGCACAGCTTGAAAAAAAACAACAGGAACATGCTCAAAGACATCAATTGCCTACACCAAGAGTCAATATGGTGTTAAAAAGAGATCGCAACACTGATCAGAGAAGATATAATTTACCTACTGTAAATGAGGTTGCCATGGTGTTTAAAAATGAAGATGGTGAACCACCTTTTCAGCGGGATATTAGAATATATCCACGCAATGAAGAACAACCATTTATTAATATCAATATATTAAGCTGTAATTTAGATCCAATGACATATCCGATTTTCTTTCCAAATGGGGAACCAGGATGGGAACCAAAATTAAAATTGGAAAGTTATCCCAATACTAAACTTCGTATTCGATCTAATATTTCCATGCTGGAATATAAAGTGGCACAAACTGCTATCCGTGATTGTTTTAATCCAATTTTACATGGAGGAAAACTCACTCAACAATGGATTATTGATTCATATTTACAAGTTGAAGCCAATAATCTAAATTTTATTAAATATCAACAAAATAAATTACGAGTAGAACAGTATTGTGGATTAATGGATTATGTGGCAGATTTAGCTGCCAACAGAGACATTCCAGCTTGAAGAGCAATTATTTTGCCATCCTCTTTCCAAGGATCTCCTCGCAATATGCAAGAAAGGTATAATGATGCCATGGCTATTGTTACTAAATTTGGAAAACCAGATTTATTTATTACATTCACCTGTAATCCACAATGGCCAGAGATCAAGGAGAATTTGAATTTGGCACAAACTACTTCTGACCGACCAGATTTAGTGGCAAGAGTATTTAAAATCAAACTCAATTCATTAATTCATGACATCACTAAAGCACATTTATTTGGACAATGTGTGGCTTTTGTTTACACCATTGAATTTCAAAAAAGAGGATTGCCACATGCTCACATACTTTTAATACTGCAGGAAAAAGACAAGTTAAAAACGTCAGAGAGAGTGGATTCAGTAATTTCGGCACAATTGCCAGACCAAGAAATATATACAAAACTTTGGGAGATTGTTACACATAGAATGATTCATGGCCCATGTGGAGAGATGAATCCGAATTCACCATGTATGGAAAATAAAAAATGTACTAAAGAATTTCCAAAACAATTTCAAATGCAAACTTATGCAAATTGTGATGGATATCCTTTGTATAAAAGAACACAAGGACAAACAGCTATTATCCAGGGCCAAAAGGTTGATAATAGATTTGTCGTTCCATACAATCCACATTTGCTCATGAAGTACAATGCACACATCAATGTGGAAGCTTGCACTTCGATTAAATCAATTAAGTATGTGTATAAATATATATACAAAGGATATGATGCAGCTACTGTTGTTGTACAAGGTGCTGGAAATGAAAACGAAAATCCAATTTTACATGATGAACTTTCAAATTATTTAGATGCTCGGTATGTGAGTGCTCCGGAAGCAATGTGGCGCCTTTTGAAATTTGAGATGCATGATCGGTCACATGCTATCTATCAATTAGCTGTACATTTGCCTCAAAGTCAGATGGTTTGCTTTACTGAAGGAAATGAAAGAACTACATTATATCAAAGTGAAGACAGAGATACTACGCTTACTGCGTGGTTTAAATTAAACTGTCAGGATACGCATGCCAGACAATTTTTATACATAGAGATACCATATCACTATGTATTTGTAAGTGGTCTATGGCGACTACGAAAAAGAGATACCCATAAAATCATACCACGAATTTATACCGTCAGTCCAAGGGACATTGAACGTTTCAGTTTAAGATTACTTCTGTTACATGTTCCCGGTGCACAGAGTTTTGAGCATTTACGTACAGTGAATGACATAGTTTATGAGACATTCCTATTAGCTGCAAGACATCAAAATTTCATAGCTGATGATACAGAATGGGAAAGGTGTCTGGAAGAAGCAGCACTATGTCAAATGCCTAAGCAAATGAGACAACAATTTGTATTCATTTGTATATTTTGCAATGTACCTGATGCTTTCACTTTGTGGGAAACATTTAAATTAAACATGTCAGAAGATTTCTTGAAATGTTACAGAGAACCAATAGCTCTGTTAAAAACATTGTTGGAAATCCAAGAAATATTGTTGGCTCATGGATTAAATTGTGCAAGTTTTAATTTACCAGATCCAGGACTTATAGATGACATCAATTTTGATGATTATGACACTGAGCTTCAAAAACAAAAAACCCAAGAAAAACTGGCAACTTTAAATAATAAGGACTCACAATTAACCCCAGGTAACTATAATTAACCCTATAACTCAAGAGGGTCAATACAGACCCCCCATAAGCCCTTTTTTACCTCTATAATTCATGGGGGTCAATACAGACCCCCATAAGCCAATAGTTAACCCTATAACTCATGAGGGTCAATACAAACCCCCATAAGGCCTTAATTAACCCTATAACTCAAGGGGGTCTATTCATACCCCCATAAGGCCTTAATTAACTATATAACTCAAGGGGGTCAATACAGACACCCATAAGGCCTTAATTAACCATATAACTCAAGGGGGTCAATACAGACCCCCATAAGGCCTTAATTAACCCTATAACTCAAGGGGTTCAATACAGACCCCCATAAGTCAATAGTTAACCCTATAACTCAAGGGGATCAATACAGACCCCCATAAGGCCTTAATTAATCCTATAACTCAAGGGGGTCAATACAGACCCCCAAAATGCCTTAATTAACCCTATAATTCATGGGGGTCAATACAGACCCCCATGAGCCAATAGTTAACCCTATAACTCATGGGTGTCAATACAGACCCCCATAAGCCAATAGTTAACCCTATAACTCATGGGGGTCAATACAAACCCCCATAAGGCCTTAATTAACCCTATAACTCAAGGGGGTCAATACATACCCCCATAAGGCCTTAATTAACTATATAACTCAAGGGGGTCAATACAGACACCCATAAGGCCTTAATTAACCATATAACTCAAGGGGGTCAATACAGACCCCCATAAGGCCTTAATTAACCCTATAACTCAAGGGGTTCAATACAGACCCCCATAAGTCAATAGTTAACCCTATAACTCAAGGGGATCAATACAGACCCCCATAAGGCCTTAATTAATCCTATAACTCAAGGGGGTCAATACAGACCCCCAAAAGGCCTGAATTAACCCTATAACTCATGGGAGTCAATACAGACACCCATAAGGCCTTAATTAACCCTATAACTCAAGGGGGTCAATACAGACCCCCATAAGGCCTTAATTAACCCTGTCACTCATGGGGGTCAATACAGACCCCCATAAGCCTCTATCTAACCCCATCAATCCCATCACATATTATAATTGTCTAACTATGAGACGTCGTCACGCTGCGTTGCGCAGTGCGTACGACTTTGCGATGAGCAGCGAGGCGAGCCGTTAAATCGTAGCACTTTGGCAATGAGAGCCGCAGGCGCTCATTGCAGGCGAGCCTCGCGTAGCGAGGCAAGCCGTTATATCGTAGCACCGTTACATCGTAGCACTTTGGCAATGAGCGCCGCAGGCGCTCATTGCAGGCGAGCCTCGCGTAGCGAGGCGAGTCATTACATCGTAGCAATTAGAAAAAAAATACGAGGTGAAAAAAATTACGAGATAAGCGGCGGAAGAAAAACACTAAAAAAAACACTAAATACACACAAAAAAAATAAATAAAGGTCACTTACAGCATGGGGAACCAGGCAGGACGTCTGGAAGTGAGTTGGAACTACAATTTAGATCGATTTAGCCGAGTTACAAAGATCGAAAATCGGCTAAGCGAGAAAAAAATGGCCGACAAAAAAAATGAAAACGAGCCTATACTACTACGAACTGCGTAAAACACCGCCACAGACGTATGTGTTAGAAAAACAACGAGATAAAGGATGCGGATTAACCGCACAATGAGTAAAAAGACAGTAGCGAGTATATTTTACGAAACGAGATTACCGATTTACGCATTAACACAGATTTCCCGCCTTTGTCTCGCGCCACATAGAATTTCCCGCCGAAAACAACGCATTTGCCTCGCGCAACTGCGGATTTCCCGCCTAAAACAATGCATTGGTCTCGCGCACAAAGCCTATATATAGGGCACATTTCACACAGGACTGACACTTTCTCCTCAGGTGATGACAGTCTGACTGGATGTTTTCGGATGCAGGGAAATCACAATAGATTGGGAGCTCTTCAGTATACTGCTTCAGCATTATTATATTAAAAAAGGTAATATATTATTTCTAATTATTAATTAATAAATTGGTAATTACATATTAAATAATATATAAGAAAGTTAATTAATAGAAAAATAATATTGTGCCTATTTTTTATAATTAGTAATTAATAAATTGGTACTTAATTAATAAGAAAGATAAGAAATTTAATAATTAGAAAAATAATATTGTGCCTATTATTTATAATTATTAATTAATAAATTGGTACTTAATTAATAAATAATAGATAAGAAATGTAATTATTAGAAAAATAATATTGTGCTTACCTGTGTGAAAGAATTGGTAATAACATTCATAATGTACATTAATTAATTAATTAATTAATTATTAATATCAAAATTAAGAAGGACAATAAAAACATTTGTATTAATTAATTATTAATGTACATTAATTTAACAATTATTTGGTTATATGTCATGATTACCTGTGTGAAACAATTGTTAATAACATTCATAATGTACATTAATTAATTAGGAACACATTGATTAATTAAATATTAATGTACATTAATTTAAGAACTATTTGGTGTTATGTCGTGATTACCTGTGGGTAAGAATTGTAATTAACATTCATAATGTATCATTACTAATCATTAATTTAAAAAAAGGTTAAGAATGTGCAATATTTTGTATAAAATAAACCAAAAAAAAAAAAAAAAAAGCCGATATACTCATGCTTACATGTTGATGTTAGATTGAGTCACACATTAGTTTAATATTAATGAACAGTAATTGATTCTTAGTTCATTAGTAATGTACATTATTTTAAGAATTAAGTTGTAACATACTCATTTTAAAATAAAACTCAAAAAAAATAAAAAGGCTACATGATTATGTGTTGATGTTATATTTAGTCAGACATTAATTTAAGATTAAGACAGATTCATTGATTCTTATTGAAAGAATAACAGTAATATTGAGTGTATGTTTAGAATCTATGCTTACATATGTGTGTTCATGTTGATTTATTGATATATTTATTTCATGTTTTTAATCTATGCAAAAATAGGTATGTTAAGCCTCATTGATTAATACAGATGAAGTAAGATATTATACATTAATTACTATTTTGTATAATTGCAGGGAAATCTACGTGAATGACCAGAGATAGTGACATTTGCACACATTGAACAGCATAAGGATCATTTGGACAGGTACAGAAATTTAATTATATTACTATGTCAAAATATTAAAAATTAGGAGGTTTTTAATGTAGCCAAATATATGTATGTTGACGTTCATTTAATGATATTGATGAAGCAAAAGTTTAAAAATATTATCTATTTGATTTTACAGTTTATTCGGATCTGCAAGGGAATAAACAGACAGCGTGACGTTTGCAGCCTTGGAACAACATCAACATCATCCTCACAGGTATAAAATTTTATTTTGTAGTGATGCAAAGAAGAAGGCTATATATCACATATTATAATTGTCTAACTACGAGACGTCACGCTGCGTTGCGCAGTGCGTACGACTTTGTTGAAAATAGAGAGTACTTATTGAGTCATTAATGTATGATATTTAGTCAAAACTTGAAAAAAAATGAAAAGACAATACTAATTAATAATAATAGTTAAAGAAAATAAGAAGCTTACAACACTTGCAAAAAAAATAAATTGATGGTATGCTGTGAATTCAATCAAGAAGGAATGTCATTGAAGGATTAATAATATAAAGATAGATATGTGCAGCTATTTCCGATTTCATATATGTCAATAAAATACTTTAAAAATTGGTTTCATTTCTTTCAGTCTAAAGTGCAACAATTGAAAATGTTTTATTAGTTTATTTATCTACTTTCATCGAACAGTACAAAAAGGGAAAAAAATGTAGACAAAACAAAGAATAAACAATAATTGCATTTCTATTTACAATTACAGATTAACATGGCGGACAATGGAGAAGACAAAGTTGAACGCAAAAGAAGATTGGCAAGGGAAAGGAAGCAAAGGTGGAGAGATGCTCAGACACCGGAGACTTCACAACGCTTGCGAGAAGAAGATCGACAGAGACTTATAAATAAAAGAAAGATGAGTAAGAAAGCCACAAGTGAGTGTGTTGGGGATTCCAAGAAACGTAAAAGTAAACAAAAACATCTCTCTGAACCATTGTGCAATGATTCTATTTTGCAGAATGACTTGAATGTAGACACACAAGAAAAAAATGTACGTATAGAAAGTGGGTCTGATATTTATGTTGAAGAAATGCATGATAATGTGTTTACTACTGCAGTACAAGTAGATACTCATTATTGTGGGTTACTTAATGTGGTTTGTCAGTTTTGTGGGGCCTATCATTTTATAAAGGAAAGACCTACTGACGGAAATGTCATTAGTTGCTGTCAGAAAGGAAAGGTCAAACTTCCAGTAAGACACCCATTTCCATATTATTTAGAATGCGTTATGAGTGATCCAACATTTCCAAATTATAATAATTTTAAACAAAACATAAGGTCTTATAACAGTGCAATTTCATTTGCTTCAATGGGTGCAACATTAGCAGAAAATGTACCAGGACATGGTCCTTATTGTTTCAGAGTTCAAGGTCAAATATACCACAGAACTTCGCATTTACACCGACAAGAAGGACAGCAAAGGAAATTTGCACAGTTATATGTGTTAGATACGAAGGAAGCTGTGGAACAAAGAATGACACTTCCAGAAAATAGACAGTGTTTGCGCATAGTCTTTGAACAGCTGGATAAAATTATGAAAAAAAAAACATATAGTCAAGCATACAAACAATTAGCACAGCTTGAAAAAAAACAACAGGAACATGCTCAAAGACATCAATTGCCTACACCAAGAGTCAATATGGTGTTAAAAAGAGATCGCAACACTGATCAGAGAAGATATAATTTACCTACTGTAAATGAGGTTGCCATGGTGTTTAAAAATGAAGATGGTGAACCACCTTTTCAGCGGGATATTAGAATATATCCACGCAATGAAGAACAACCATTTATTAATATCAATATATTAAGCTGTAATTTAGATCCAATGACATATCCGATTTTCTTTCCAAATGGGGAACCAGGATGGGAACCAAAATTAAAATTGGAAAGTTATCCCAATACTAAACTTCGTATTCGATCTAATATTTCCATGCTGGAATATAAAGTGGCACAAACTGCTATCCGTGATTGTTTTAATCCAATTTTACATGGAGGAAAACTCACTCAACAATGGATTATTGATTCATATTTACAAGTTGAAGCCAATAATCTAAATTTTATTAAATATCAACAAAATAAATTACGAGTAGAACAGTATTGTGGATTAATGGATTATGTGGCAGATTTAGCTGCCAACAGAGACATTCCAGCTTGAAGAGCAATTATTTTGCCATCCTCTTTCCAAGGATCTCCTCGCAATATGCAAGAAAGGTATAATGATGCCATGGCTATTGTTACTAAATTTGGAAAACCAGATTTATTTATTACATTCACCTGTAATCCACAATGGCCAGAGATCAAGGAGAATTTGAATTTGGCACAAACTACTTCTGACCGACCAGATTTAGTGGCAAGAGTATTTAAAATCAAACTCAATTCATTAATTCATGACATCACTAAAGCACATTTATTTGGACAATGTGTGGCTTTTGTTTACACCATTGAATTTCAAAAAAGAGGATTGCCACATGCTCACATACTTTTAATACTGCAGGAAAAAGACAAGTTAAAAACGTCAGAGAGAGTGGATTCAGTAATTTCGGCACAATTGCCAGACCAAGAAATATATACAAAACTTTGGGAGATTGTTACACATAGAATGATTCATGGCCCATGTGGAGAGATGAATCCGAATTCACCATGTATGGAAAATAAAAAATGTACTAAAGAATTTCCAAAACAATTTCAAATGCAAACTTATGCAAATTGTGATGGATATCCTTTGTATAAAAGAACACAAGGACAAACAGCTATTATCCAGGGCCAAAAGGTTGATAATAGATTTGTCGTTCCATACAATCCACATTTGCTCATGAAGTACAATGCACACATCAATGTGGAAGCTTGCACTTCGATTAAATCAATTAAGTATGTGTATAAATATATATACAAAGGATATGATGCAGCTACTGTTGTTGTACAAGGTGCTGGAAATGAAAACGAAAATCCAATTTTACATGATGAACTTTCAAATTATTTAGATGCTCGGTATGTGAGTGCTCCGGAAGCAATGTGGCGCCTTTTGAAATTTGAGATGCATGATCGGTCACATGCTATCTATCAATTAGCTGTACATTTGCCTCAAAGTCAGATGGTTTGCTTTACTGAAGGAAATGAAAGAACTACATTATATCAAAGTGAAGACAGAGATACTACGCTTACTGCGTGGTTTAAATTAAACTGTCAGGATACGCATGCCAGACAATTTTTATACATAGAGATACCATATCACTATGTATTTGTAAGTGGTCTATGGCGACTACGAAAAAGAGATACCCATAAAATCATACCACAAATTTATACCGTCAGTCCAAGGGACATTGAACGTTTCAGTTTAAGATTACTTCTGTTACATGTTCCCGGTTCACAGAGTTTTGAGCATTTACATACAGTGAATGACATAGTTTATGAGACATTCCTATTAGCTGCAAGACATCAAAATTTCATAGCTGATGATACAGAATGGGAAAGGTGTCTGGAAGAAGCAGCACTATGTCAAATGCCTAAGCAAATGAGACAACAATTTGTATTCATTTGTATATTTTGCAATGTACCTGATGCTTTCACTTTGTGGGAAACATTTAAATTAAACATGTCAGAAGATTTCTTGAAATGTTACAGAGAACCAATAGCTCTGTTAAAAACATTGTTGGAAATCCAAGAAATATTGTTGGCTCATGGATTAAATTGTGCAAGTTTTAATTTACCAGATCCAGGACTTATAGATGACATCAATTTTGATGATTATGACACTGAGCTTCAAAAACAAAAAACCCAAGAAAAACTGGCAACTTTAAATAATTTACAGTTAGAAGCATTTCATGCCATCACAAATGCTACAGATGATGAAATGGTCAAAGACCGGTATTTCTATCTAGACGGACCAGGTGGATCAGGAAAAACTTATCTGTACAATTGTTTGATGAGTTATATTCGATCACAGGGTCAGATAGCTTTGCCATTTGCAACAACTGGAATTGCTGCACTTTTGTTAGATGGTGGTAGAACTGTGCATAGTGGATTTAAGCTGCCAGTTCCCATTTTGGAAACATCAGTCTCAGATATTCGACTCAATTCCATACAAGCAAAAAAATTCAAACTAACTAAACTAATTATCATAGACGAGGCAACAATGATGTCATGTCATGCACTGCAATGTATTGACAGATTCTTAAAAGAAGTGATGGATAATAAGTTGCCATTTGGTGGAAAGGTGATGCTGTTAGGAGGTGATTTTAGGCAAACATTACCTGTTGTGCCACACGGAAATAGAACAGAGATCATTGAAACATGTACCAAGACCAGTAAACTGTGGCAAATATTTACACATCTCAAATTAGAATTAAATATGAGATCTGAAGGCCAAAATGAATTCAATAACTGGCTCATTAAAATCGGAGATGGAAAACATCCAGAAATACAGCATTTACCAAATGATACCATTGAAATTCCATCAGAAATGGTTTGCAATGAATCACTCATATCAGCCATATTCCTAAACACTCTTAATAATGAGGATTACACAGACATTGCAAACAAAGTAATATTAACATCAAAAAATATCGATGCCTTGAATGTAAATAACGAAATTTTAAAATACATCAATGCACCACAAAAGATTTATTACAGTGCAGATTCGATTCTGTCAGATGATAAAGACAGTGAATCGAATTTTAGTATCGAATTTATTAATTCGTTAACACCATCTGGAATGCCCCCACATATTTTACAATTGAAAAAAGGTGCAATTGTTATGTTATTGCGAAATATGAATCCAAAAAAAGGACTTTGTAAGGGGACCCGATTAATTGTGCATGAGTTAAAAGATCATTTTATACATGCAGAAATTATAACTGGGACCCATAAAGGTGAACGAGTTTTTATACCAAGAATTGATTTAGCTCCAAGTGAGAGTGGTTTGCCCTTTGTCCTTCAACGGAGACAATTTCCAGTTTACATGGCATTTGCTATGACCATTAATAAATCCCAAGGACAAACTTTTAAGTCAGTTGGGAACCAGTTTTTGCACATGGACAACTCTATGTGGCTTTTTCAAGGTGCACTAATCCAAAAGAAATTAAAGTGCATGTTGAAGAAAACGAAACTCAAGGTCATTTATTGGACGATGGATGTGTTTACACCAAAAACATTGTCTACTATGAGGTGTTGGAAAGATAGTGGACAATGCTTTCATTTTACTGCCAACATTTTATGGGACTCAATATGATTGCACAAAAACAATATTTCAAGTAAAACATCTAAAGAATGGACAAAAAAAGATAGAGAACAGTGGTTTGACTTCCAGTACTAAATTAAAGTAGTCTGGGACTCTTTAAACAGGGGACCACTATTTCAATTATGAAAATATATCTGATATTTGCAGAATGGACTAAATGAAAAAAAAAAAAACAACAGTAAAATATCCTGAAACAGATTGGAATGGGTTCAAAGTTTTATATTTACATGATTGGCCCCACAAAAACAATTCACTGATTTTTCCATAATTTACAAAAGTTAAATGTTATTGTTTGAAGTTACAATTTAAAATGTTAAATATGTGTTTTTGGAATGTTTACAAAAGTTGGGTAAATATATATGTTGGATAGTCAAATATGTATTGTTACTATAAAGTTGAAGTATTTAGTAAGAATTTGAAATGTATTATTTAAAGACAAAGTATTGATTCAGGGAGAAATCCGATCGCCAGTTAATGGGGTCAGGAAGGAATTAATTTTTTTCCCTCTTTGATACAATTGGACAAGTTTCAATAGGGTTTTTTTATTGTTTGCCTTCCTCTGGATTCAATGCTAATTTAGTTTAACAACAGTTTAACAAATATGTTACAAATGAGAAAAAGTATGTTATTGTTAAAACAATTTAATTACTCTAAGTTAATATAATCTGCAGTTACTCAGTGATAAATATGTATTGAAAAGTGTTAGTATTGGTAACAAAATGTTGCACAAATGTTTCATATACAAGTTGCATGTTACAAAGTTTAATGTTTGGGAAAAATAAGTTAAAAGTTAAAAAAATAAAAAGTTAAAAATAATTATGTGTTTTTATTTTTAGAAAAAAAAAAGGGACAAATGTAGCTGACTCATTTGGAGATGCAAACAAATTTCACAACATTTAAATTTTATTGACCGTCATTTTTTGACGGGCAAGTCGCTAGTATATATATATATATATATATATTGAAGAGTGAAGCAGCTGTAAATGTCCAGTAATCTAGTAATTTAGTAATTATTAATCTATATATATATATAGATTAATAATGAGTTTTGCAATATAATTTAATACCTTGTGTATTGGACAAACGTCTTATTTATAATGACAAGCTTTCGAGAGGTTTAACCTGTCTTCATCAAGTCTCAAGCAATACTAACATGAGATGGAACCCTCAGTTTGAATAATAACAGCAGATGCAGAGAGAGTGGTAACAGCATCTGACCTTATCATGTAAATACATATATGGGGAATAAACACAACATAGCAAAGGAAACATATATACACAAATTATATACACATATACATCAATATATACATGAAAAAGCAGAGTACTGTAGTCCACAGTGATATATTTCCTGTTGGACAAACACTTCACTAAAAGTGCTCAGTCTGTTATGGTATAAGAGGGAAAAAATCCCATGAATTTCTTTTAATGTGTTAGAAAACCCAAGTCTATATTAAGTCCTGTGTTTTTAGTGTTGAAGAATGTAATCATCTTTATTTCAAATGTTTTTCTTTCTTGGATGTTTTTAAATTTTCCTCTGAGTATTTTGACTTTTAAGTTTGAGTTGGAGTGATCATTCGGGCTAAAATGGTGTCCCACTGGGCTACAATAACTGTCTTCATTATGCTTTCTTATTGAATGCCTGTGTAAATTCATTCTTAAATGCATTTTTTGGCCGGTTTCTCCAATGTAGCCTGTGTCACATAAAGTACATTGTAATATGTAAAGCACATTAGACGATGTACATAAATATGATCCTTTGATGTTATAGGTTTTGATGTTATGTGTGGCTGTATCATCATTACAAATGTGTTGGCATAATTTTCAGGCACGTTTGTTACAAGGTTTAAGTTTTGTATTCTGTTGTTCACTGGCCATTTTTCTGCTGACAAGTTTTTGTTTCAGGTTTGGTGGTTGTTTAAATGCAAGAATGGGAGGTTTTGGGAATATATATTTTAATTCAGTATCTTCAACTAGTAATGGTTGTAAATCTTTGATTATTTTTTGAATTTTCTCTAAAATTGGATGGTATGTGGTCACTAGAGGTATACGTGAAGTCGTTTCTTTTGTTTTGTACTTTAATAGGTGTTCACACTGTATTTTGATCGCAGTGCTTTTTTTGGGGGGTAATAATACAGGGTTTGTAACCCTTTTGTTTGAAAGATTCAGACAGTGTTTTTAAATTTTTATTATGATACATTTTGCAATTGTAGTTCAAAGGGAGTGGTTTATATCATTCATTGCTCAGGCAAAAATGATATGTAGGTAAAACTATGCATGAGCTGAGAAGAAGAGCATTGGAGCATATTTATACCATCAAAAAATAACTGGATACCCGTTTTGCAAGATACTTCAAACAATATCGCAATAATAACATTGATGACATTCAACTTTTTGTTATAGATTATGTACAACTAAGACCAAGAAAAGGCCAACTGGACAAATGTCTGTTGCAAAAAGAGAGCAAATGGATCTACTTTTTAAAATCTTAAAGTCCAAATGGCCTAAATTAAGGCATTTCTATCACATAGTTCCTTTAAATATAACAGCTATTCATTTCTCCAAAATAAATATAAAAACACTTTTAAAATTGACGAAGTATAAGATCATCCTGCAGGCTGTCACATTAGCCCTTAATTAACCCCATCACTCATGGTGCTCTATACAGAGCCCCATGAGACTAACATTAACCCCCTCAGTCCAATAGGAGTCTATATAGACCCCTATAGGACACTATTAACACGTAGGTTAATCCTACAAGTGCCATTAGTGTCCTCCAGGATCCCCATGACAAAGTCTAAGCACTACACTTCACTATTAACCTTTACTATACCCCATTAACCCATACTAAACCCTATCTTACCCTATCTGGACCTAATAACGCTTAATGGGCCTATCTAACCCTTACTGGGCCAATCTAACCATTACTGGGCCAATCTAACCCTAACTGGCCCAAATCTAACCCTAACTAAACCTATTTAAACCCCATGACTTATGGTGGTCTATACAGACCCCTGTAAGCCTCTATTTAACCCAATCCGTCCCATAAGGGTCTATGAAGACCCTCATAGGACAATGAGAACCCTATTATTATTCCCATAAGGGCCATGAGGGTCCTCCAGGACCCTCGTGACACTAAGTACAAACACTACACTACACTACATTACACTATTCTCCCACCAATAAACCACTACATTTAAACTAACCCCTATCTACCCTAACCTATTAACCCCTACCTATCTAACACTACCTTCCTAACCCCCTATTAAAGCCCCCACCCAACTAATTGCACAAAATAAAAAAACTAAAGTACAAAAAATAAAAAAGGACATTACAAACCCCCCTCACTACAAAAATTAAAAAAAAGAACATCACAAACCCCCACCCTGTAAAAAATGAAAAATAATTACACAGCTGCAAAGAAAAGGCGTACACAAATATTCATACCATTAAAGTAATAAATACATTATAAATATACCCCTGACTATAATACATTTCCCCCTATCTAGTCATTACCCATTATCTAGACATTACCCCCTAACTATACAATATCCCCTAAATCTAAGCTGAAAAAGAATAATTAAAACCACTTACCTTTGCAGATGTCCACCCCCTAGGAAAAAAATAAACATCAAATTAGTAAATAATTAAATAGTACATATAAATAATAAACATTGCAAATACCGTATTGAACTAACCTTTCAACCATGTCCCCGTCTCTCTTCTTCTGTTCTCCGTCTCGACCCCTGGAAAAAAAGATGCATCACATTAATATAACACATACACAATACACAAAACATAAATAAATAATAAACATTATAAATGTAAAACTTACCTGTCACCAATGTCCCCAGCCTTCTCCTCTTCTGCCCTGGCTGGGCCCTTGAAGAACCCAGAGCCTCTTCCAGGAGATAATTGGTAATGGTGCCTTTTGATTGGCTGAAAAAGCTGCCAATCAGATTTCAGCCAATCAGAAGGTGCCAATGTGAGCCAATCAGAATGGCATACATCCCTATATCCCATTCTGATTGTCTGATGGACCTGTCAATATTTTTTAAACTAATCAGAAGGCACTATTGCCTTCAGCCAATCAAAATGGGATACACCTCCATGGGGTGATTGACTGCAGTCTGATTAACCATGACAACAGCCAATCAGATGATGGGGTTAGATGGAGGCTTATGGAGGTCTGTATAGATGGGTGGGGCTAGATGGGGTTAAATAGGCCCAGTTAGGGCTATTAGGTCCAGATAGGGTTAGATTGGCCCAGTAAGGGTTAGATAGGCCCAGCAAGGGTTATTGGGTCTAGATAGGGTTAGATAGGCCCAGTTAGGGTTAGATAAACCAGTTAGGGTTAGATAGGGTTTAGTATGGGTTAATGGGGTATTAGTGATGGTGTTAATTTTAGGTGCCTGGGGGGTACTTATAGTATTCCTGCGGCAGGGGTAATATTTTTCCTGCAGTTCTTTTCAGGACCTTTATGGTCCTTTAAGGACCAGCAAGGTGGGAAATTTGAATTTTTAAATGCAGCGGGATCACAATCTATGCCAATCTGGGCCCCCCGCTGCAAGGGGTTAATGTGGGCCCCTGCAGCAAGGGTTTCATGTGGGGACACTTCAGGGGTACCGATGGGGACCCCCAGCCTAGATGTGGGTTAATATCAGGTTGCAGCGGGGGTACTTACAGTACCCCCACAACTGGGATTGGTTGATAGTGTGACGCAGGTCCTTAAAGGGGAATTTTAATTATTTAAATACAGCGGGGGGCCTGATCGATGCCGATCAGGGACCCCCATTGCAAGAATTTAACGTGGGGAGGCTGCAGGGGTCTCGATAGGGACCCCTGCAGCATGGGGATATGCTCAGGGAGCAGGGGGGAGCATCAGACCTTGGTGTCGGACTGCTCCTATGCAGCCCACAAAGGCTTTAGGATCACTTGCGGGCACTTTTTTGTTCCCGTAGGAATTTTTCCAAGGTGCGAGTTTCACCCCATATATTTATGGCTGCATGTTACTATGTAGCTTTCTCAGAGCCTATTCTCTGCCATTTTTGGGTGTCATCTCGCAAAGGAGGCTGGAAGGGACATATTGTGGAATCGGTCCTTGCAAACAACAAGAAAATGTCCTTTGTGAGGATCGAGGGAACTACGAGGGCTAATTTAATGAGACTGTAAATCTATTAGACCCTAAGGATCATTGAATAGATTTTCTGAGATTGCTCATCCTCAGATTTAATATATACTTCCCACTAAATATACAATTTTGAAAACATTTTAACACATAAATGAGTCTAGCAGAGGCATTCATAATGGATTGAAGTGGAGAGTGTTGGGTGGTGGGAAGGCCAACAAGAAGCGAGTTACAGCAGTCTAGTCAAGAGATGATGAGAGAGTGTATAAGGATTCTAGTTGCGTCTTGTGTAAGATAGTGATGAATTCTGGGGATGTGTTTTAGATGGAGAAGACAAGATTTAGTTAGTAATTGTATGTGAGGGATGAAAGACAGAGCGGGGGCCAGTAGAACTCCAAGACAACGGGCTTGGGAGGAGGGGGTGATGTTGTCTTTGTTGACAGTGAGAGAGATTTAAGGAATTGACACTGTGGGAGAGGGAGGGAAGATTAGGAGTTCAGTTTTAGACATGTTGAGTTTGAGATGGTGGGTGGACATCCAAGAGGATACACTAGAGAGGAAGTTGGAGACGTGTATTAGGGAGAAGACTGGCTGTTGTTGGTTAGTTGAGAGGGTGGAGTGTGTAAACCACTCTGAGATAAGAGTTCATTGCGGATGTTTTGAATTTTATGAATAAAATGGTTAAGCTGTGAGAGAGGAGAGTATTGAAAGTGGCAAACAGACGCTTGGGGTTAGAGGACAGAGTTGATATTAGTGCTGCTCTTTGGCAAGGTTAAGGGCAGAGGAATAGGAGCATAACATAAATTTGTAGTGGAGGAAATCTGCTGAAGTGCAGGATTTCCTCCATAGTTCGTTCAACAGTGCAGGAGCACCCCTGAATGTATTGTGTTTGTGTAGTGTGACTTGGTTGTGGATGAGAGCGAGGGCATATGCGTGTGGATATGGGGACCAGAGTGTCAAGGGTGGAAGAGAGAGTAGAGTTGTAGAGTGAGGTGGCAGTGTCAGGGCAGTTGAGGTAGGTGATGGGACTGAAAAGGGGTTGGATAATAGTGGAGAGCTGAGTAGGGTCAAGTGCTCTCAGGTTTCTGTTCGTGATGTTTAATATTTTTGGTGATATTTAATTTTCCTCAAGACTTCTTCAAAAGCAGGGGTAGTTGCATTTCAGTTTTTGGCAATGACGATTCTGAAGGCTAAAAAAAATCTGGTTTGAGAGATCCGGAATTGGGAGGTCTAATAGAGTGGAATATTTAATCTTGACAGAAATGATTTGAAAAAAATCTGAATGTGCAGTAACAGTGAAAGCCACTCAGTGACAGAGATAGTTTTGCCTGGACAATGTAGATACCCTTTTGTGGCTGTGAATGAGAGTCACTACAGCATTTCATTTATTTCAAAGTTGAGTATGAAATGTGTTCAATCCACTGATGGCTGTTGTTCTGGAGGTCCAGCTTGCCTTATTGTTCAAATGTGATTTGAGTGCACACCTCTGCACAGCAGGAAGAACTTTCATGTCTTGGGTCAGACTGAGAGATGTCTGTGGTCTTGTGTAGCATAAGGATCTTTCTAAGTTCTGAAAAGAACTTACTTCAGCAATCAGTATTCCAGCATCAATAATAAAATCCACACATTAATTATGTGAACCAGTTATAAAATATCTTTATTACTGAAACAACAGACATATTTATACTGCACTCTTAGCAACAAAAGGCCAATCAATTCAAATTGGCATTCATGGTTACCCCAATCACCTTCTAGCTCACGTTATAACCCATGCTTGAAAGTCTAAAAGAATCATCCATTGTTTTCCCTTTCCATCTCTGTATTCTTAGTTGGGGGTAATTACATACAATAGGCATAGAGACACTAGGATAAGGGCTTGTGACTCCTATGGGTCAGTTATCTCCCTAATCAAGTTAATAAGGAATTAGTCCAGTACTAAGAAATATTGGGCATATACAATATTTCCCTTGTAATTGCTAGCCCCCAAAAGCTCAATATAGGCATGCATCCCATTACCCCTATAATGTTCATACGCACACACCCACTATAAACATGGGTACCATAGTATGGGCCTAGTGGTACCCAGGCAATTTCCACTATCCTATGCTTCTAACAGGCATAACTAGGTATAACACACAAATCACAATGTCCCCAATGTTAACCTATATTTCGGTGGGCCCCTTTCCCCTGGCACAATAATCCTATCCTATAAGGCTGAGGGCATCCATCTGTAGGGTATTGCACAGCTTGTACCTTGGTATTGTACAGGTGTGAAAATCAGTAACATATACCTACCTGGCAGACATGCCCTGTTAAAGCTTTTAGTAAGAGTTGCTAAGAAGCTGCAATTACATGTATCACTTCCAATCCATCAGTAGTGGTTATCTTAAGGGTATTACTTACCTGTAATCTATATAGATGATAATTAATTTGGTGATCAATGGCTTAATGAGAGTTGGCTTGCAGACACAGAACAAGTCGATATATACTCAGTGACTGCTTATGATGATATCAATGTATCAGAGATTAGCTGATTATACAGAGCACAAAGGGTTACACATAAGAAGTGGTGTGCCTCTAACCAATAGGATTTGCTGCTGATGTCATGCATGCATCAAGAAGGATATATAAACTTGATTTAAGCCTTGGCTTCTCTCATATATGTTATTAGTTAAGACTAGTGATGTCGCGAACAGTTCGCCCGCGGACTATTCACGTCGATTTTGGCATGTTCGTGCTCGCAGCAAACGGCGAACATATGCGCTTTTCGGTTCATCCCCTATTCTTTATCATTGAGGAAACTTTGACCCTCACAGTCAGCAGACACATTCCAGCCAATCAGCAGCATACACTCCGTTCCAGAGCCTTCTATCTGAAGGACAGCAACCCAAAAAGCCCTTTTTAGGGCTAGAACATAATTTATTTTATTTTATAATTTTTTTCTGTGTAATCTAATTGCATATGCCTGCCTTCCAGCGTGTGTGTGTGACAGGCTAACACCTAACAGCTTATATTGTGCTCAGTGAAATAAAACACTTTTTTGACTGTAATAGATTGAATATCAGTTGCATGCCTACAGGCGTGTGTGTGACGCCTATTGCATCTACTCTGCCAACTTTTGCCAGTGCACAGTGATACGTCATATCTGGTGCAATCGTAGTGTACAGTGACATAAAACAACACTTTTTTGACTGTAATAGATTGAATAGCAATTGCCTGCCTACAGGCGTGTGTGTGAAGTCTATTGCATCTACTATGCCAACTTTTGCCAGTGCACAGTGACACTCATATCTGGTGGCACCTTAGATTGCACGCGCAGTGCCCCAAATTTGAAGTGGGAGGATCGACCAAGTATTTTTTTCCATCCCCCGCTTCCAAAAATCCATGCCATATTCACATCCCCTGATAGTGGACGTAACAGGGATTAAACCGATAGGAATAGTACTACTTAACAGTACACACCTTATAATAACGTAGACAAAGGCAACGCGGATAATCTTCCATGCTGTGTAGTGGAAGCCCCCAGACTCTGACCTGTGTATAATATTCCATGCTGGGCAGTGGAAGCCCCCAGACTTTGATCTGTGTATAATATTCCATGCTGGGCAGTGGAAGCCCCCAGACTCTGACCTGTGTATAATATTCCATGCTGGGCAGTGGAAGCCCTTAGACTCTGACCTGTGTATAATCTTCCATGCTGGGCAGTGGAAGCCCGCAGACTCTGGGAGTCTGAAGAAGAGGAGTCAGAGGAGGAAGGTGACTTTGAGGAGGTGGAAGACCAAACACAGCAGGCGTCCCAGGGGGCTTGTTGTCACCTTTCGGGGACCCTTGGTGGCTGGGTGGAGGAAGAGACCTTCAGTGAGGACAAGGAACGGGACATGGCTAGCTTGGTATCCAACATTGTGCAAATGGGGAGTTTGCGGTTGTGCAAAGGGACTGTTTGTGGTTGTTTGCGGTGCATTAAACGGGGAGATTGGTCTGTTACTGTGAAGCGGGTGTAACCCTTACACTACCTGATTGATACAACATCATACCTGATGTTTTAAAGCATGTTATTCCAAACAATTTAGGAATGTTAGATGATTTATGCCCTTTATGGCTTAAAACCAGACTCTGCATCAACTATGTAATTTTCTGTGGAAGTTTTGCCATGGATCCCCCTCCGGCATGCCACAGTCCAGGTGTTAGTCCCCTTGAAACAACTTTCCCATCACTATTGTGGCCAGAAAGAGTCCCTGTGGGTTTTGAAATTCGCCTGCCCATTGAAGTCTACGGCGGTTTGCCGATGTTCACCCGTTCGCGAACATTTGATGAAGTTCGCGTCCGCTGTTCGCAAACCCAAAATTTGATGTTCGCGACATCACTAGTTAAGACTAGTAGAGAGGGACATAATTTTAAATTAACTTAGTATGTCTTAATGGAAACTATGAGGTTTTTTTAGGACAATTGCGATACTTCTGTTGAAAACCATTAAATTGTTACAGCCTTAAACAAAACAGGAAGATGGCAACAACAATAAAAAATGTATTATTTTATTTCTAAGATCTATAAATAGGGACAGAATAAAATTTAACAAAAAGTTGTGCTATCTATACCTAAATCTGTGAGGTTCACTGTGAGGCAATTCAAGTTTTGAAGTGAACACCTCAGTACATTGGCAAAGCACACAGCTAAATAACACTAAGCTATTTCAACAATCCCTTAAAACAATTTACAGAAAAGTGAGAGAGATGGAAAGATAAGGTCATTGAAGCTATGAGTATGAGCTCAGAGGGGTAGTGGCTGACATATTTACCAGGCATTCTGCGGTCCATAGTGTCACCCTCAACATAAATATGTCCTTATTTCATAAAGTTGAAGAATCCCATAAAGGTACTTAATGTAAAAATATAATTATTGTGACACTAGTGATAACTGGAAGCCTTGTGGGTAGAAAAAAAAACAGTGAAGGCATATATCTAAAAATAATTTGTATGACAGTGCTATAAACCTTCAAATATAAGTAAAAGAAAGGAGAGTCAATTACTGCAGCAGTGGAAATGTAGTTGGGCAGGGTAAGGGTGTGTTTCCAGGTGTAACTGTTCCATTGGAATAATAGGCGGACGTGACCGGAAATGTGTGCAGTAGCCGCGTGATGCGGCAGTAGGCCAATGGAGAGAGTGGATGCATACTCTAGTTGCTGATGCAAGCCCTGATAATTTCCTCGCAGTACAAGGACGCCAGCAGTGGGACTGATGCCTTCTTTCAACTGGGTGCCTGCCCGACTGTGAAGCAATGAGCAAGAGGTTCCAAGCGGCGAATATCGCAGACCGTATTATTATACCAGGAACCAACGCTAATCTGAGGGGGTGTATCCCATTGTGATTGGCTGCAAGCAATTAAGCCTTCTAATTGGTTTAAAAAAGATTGACAGGTGCATTAGCCAATCAGAATAGGATATGGGGGTGTATCCTATTCGGATTGGCTTACACCTTGGTGCCAATTTTCTTCCGGAAAACTCTCTAGGCGGCTCATTAGCGTCGGAGACGTCCGCGAGTCCGGACCTCCGTTTTTTTTTAGAGTGCATATTCTTCCAGGTCCCAGCTGGGGCAGAAATGGAGGAGGCCAGGGACAATGCGCCAAGGTAAGTTCAATGTATATTACTTTTATTTTATTTTGTGTGTGTATATGTTGTAGTAATCTAATGTTCCTTTTTAACGGGGCCGCGCCGGAGAAGAAAATAAGAAGGACAGGGATATGCTGGAAAGATGAGTAGAATATTTAGAATATTTATTTATTATATATAAATGTATTGTACATTTTTTTCCCCCCATAGGTTAGTGATCTGAAGGGACATCTGCAAAGGTAAGTGGTCTTAATTATTGTATTTTACCTTAGAACTAGGGTTTGTATACGGAGATAGGATTTATTGTATATTAAATAGGGGGGATGTATCTTAGATATATAGGGAATATGTGTGTATTTTATATAGGATTTATTGTATTTTACATAGTGGGGTATGTGTATATTTTAGATATAATTTATTGTATTTTAGATAGTGGGGTATGTATGTATGTTTGATAGGATTTTTTTTTTTTCTGTAATGTACATTTTTTTATTTTTGGTAACTTTGGTTTTTTTATTTTCTGTGAATTAGGTTTTTTTCTTTTCTGTAATATACATTTCTTTATTTTTTGTAATGTAAATTTTTTTCTTTTCTGTAATGTAGCTTTTTTATCTTTGTTGGAATAGGCTTTTATATTTTATGTGACTTAGCTTTTATTATTTTTTGTGAGTTAGGTTTTATAATTTTCTGTTATTAGTGGGGTCGGGGGTTTATTAGGGGGTAAGTAGGTAGTGTAGGTAGGTAGTGTAGGTGTTAATAGGTTGGTGTGGATGTGGGTTAGTTTAGCATTGTTTATGTTAGCAATGAGCGCCGAATGTACAAAGAGGACTTAAAGCCTTACATTGTGTGCCAAACAGCATTACCAGCCTTACAATTTTATTGCCGTCATTTTTTGACGGGCAAGTCGCTAGTACATTATAATTATGGTCCTGGATAATGTAATGAACATTGCTCTACATAATATAATGTAATATACTCACTATGGGCCTCATTCTATTATCGGCCGTAAAACGGCCGCAAGGCTGCGATTCCTTGCGGGGGTTCCGTTATCTTGCAATTCAATTATACGGCCCCGCAAGGATCTCCTCTTACGGCCGGCCGTATATCTTGCAACCGGCCGTAAGCTCAGAAATCTTTAAACGCAAAAATAAATTCAAGACGGCACTGTACAGCTCTGTAAATGCTAGGGATCATATTGGGGGACATAAGGATTAATAGCAACCCCCTCTCAAGCTTGCACATCAGCCCAACTCTGAGTTTACATTAACTGTTTATTTTCCGTCCGCAGCGTGGGCGGGTCTGAGGTGCTCCAAGCCCTCTGGACTTTTTACATGGATATGTGACATAAATTAAAAAATAATTTATTTACGGATTTGAGTGTAGGGGAATGTTGTGCTATTTTTGCTAACACCTATAATCACTTTATAGTCTCAAAGAGTGCAGGATGGCTTTATTATGGCTTTAAAATGTGCTTAATTGGTGCTAGCGGGACCTTTTTTCTGCAAGTAAGCTGCGGCTCGGTTTTAGCCTTGAGGAGAGGGTTCCCGGAGCAATTGAATAGCAACCAGGGTTTTCTTGCGGCCGTAACTCTTGCGGCCGTTTTAGATCAAAGGCTTTCCTCCGGCGTGATCGGCCGCAAGGGATAGCAAGGCGCCGGCCTCAAGCCTGCCGAAATCCCTGCCGGAGGGGAATAGAATAGCCGAATAGCTTGCAGCCGGTCCTTGCGGCCCCGCATCTCCTACGGCTGATAATAGAATGAGGCCCTATGTATTTGTGGTTATTTCTGACCTATACCATGTCCTAAGTAAAACTCATATACACATACAGTATATACATTATCCCGAGCTCTGGCCGCTGACCCCGGGTGACTAAACCTCTATTAAAGGATCACTGTGGTGAATATTTTCTATTTGGTCTTTTTGAACAACAAAACTTGATCATTTACTAAAAAGTAAAATACACAGTCTTTACATTTCTCACTAGTATATTTATTATTGTTGTACTAGAGACAGACATTTTCTTCACAAAACTTCCTTTAGCATAATTACATATACAATTCATAACCAGAATCTGTGTTACTAGTTATTAAGAACATGTTGCTTTTATTCAAGTGTAGTTCTTCAAAAGGTTTTTCTTAATTTTTGACCATATTTATATTTCAATATACATTAACATTCATATTGATATGTTATTTGCATATTTTCTATAATTTCTTAAACTCATAGTAAGGCAAGTGCAGGGAAACTAAAGTCAATGTTATACATTTTTCTGACACAACCTTTTCTGGGCTATACATTCCCACAATTCTACTAAGACATTATCATCAAATTCATCCTCTAATTATGAATTTACTTGTGGATTTTCTCTTCTGCAAAAACATCTGAAGACCCCACAGGATTGTTTAAGATTCTTGTTTGCAAAAATCAGTGTAAGAGCCCGGAGGGGGTAGAACCAATATATACAAACTCGGAAAACCCAGAATCCAGGGTTATGATAATCATAATTACTGACAACATAGAACAGATTTGCTAAGTAGAAGACTATTTGCAGTGTTAGCAGTAGGGTCATGGTCATAGCTGCATGAACATGAGCTTTCACATGAGAGAAGCTAATGGTGGATGATCCTCGGTGCAGTCTCAGGACGTGTAGGATGAGGGAGGTGATGGTCGATCCCAGTGATATTATAATAAGAAGCACTGGGATGGAAGCTCCCGTGTTTAATCCATACAAAATAGTAATAATGTTCTTCAGATTAAAAATATTTTCTTCTCTGCTGGAAGCTGTGTCATTCAATGAATTGATGACATCATCAGTAAATACCATTAGAAGAGTAATCAGACAAATGGATAACACAATGGATCCTGTGAGCAGCCAAGGCAGGAAACTGGTGAATCTCAGCCTTATGTACGTGAGGAGACGGTGCTGGAAGGTGACAATCTTGATGCAGTAGAAGGTACATAACCAGGCAATGATCCAGGAGCTCGATAGGATTGATACAAACACAATGTTATAGAGAATGTGTAGGTTGTATGAAAATAAATAGTTATTCACAATCATTACAGTATCAGCAATTAATATTAATGTTTCTGCAATGATGTTAAGTAGTCCTTGGATGGATAAGATGAGATCAGGCGGACTTTGATATCCTCCCATAATCCAGGATCTGATACTGACCATCAGAATAAAAGCATTGAGAGCAATGCCGCTAAAGTGTGAGGTAATGGTAAAAATTAAGATAGCTATCGCTGAACTCTGCATTTTATTTTGTCTTTACTTAAGTAGAACGTTAGATGCAGAATAAAAGAAAATGTCAATTTTCAAGATTGTCCTCTACCTCTGTGGTCTGTTTCTCTGTGTTGTCTGTAAATATAAAACCAAGCAGTGCATTTATACGGCTGCCTCTCATTACTTCTCTCATGTCATTTGTCTGCATGTAATTTATTTGCATGTCAGGATAGTTTTGCTGTAATCAGAGAAATGTCTAAATTTGAATTAAACAAATTTAGTGATTATTTTGCACTGCTCTAATACTTCCCAGCAATTGATTGCATAGCACAGACCAGTATGTAAGGTTACTCAAGCCTCTTGCATGACTACCTGTATTCTGATTTCAATATTGAAGGGCCCGTAGGCCACCCCAGGCCTCCCGAGGTTGGAAGGAGGGGCCATTTGACCGGGCAAGACCATGGGTATTGGGTAGGAGGTGGTTACCTGGGTGGTGGAGCCATTTATAGGCATGTTTAATTCCATTGCTGCTACTAGGCATCCAGCTATCCACAAGTGGAGATAGGGCTGCCTCCCTTACTACTCTCTTTGTTATTTTATTGTCTATTCCTCCTTTTCCTCTACCCCTCTCTTCTCGCCATTGCAGACGACCCTGGTTCTTGGGCTGTGGACGGTATGCCAGTAACATCCGGTCTATGGTGACGCACAGCCACCATCGTTGTCTGTGCCGGTGGCTCTTTGTGGATCTGCAGCTTGAGAGACAGCTGGGACACCACCAAGAGTCCTCCAAGACAGAAGAGGATGGTAAGCTGAACATCAGTCTCTTTGAGGTCCCCCGGCTCAGGAACATGGCTCAATGGGCGATTATGGGATTCATAGTCTTCCACGCAGGCATGCCTCACAGTGTGGAGAGTGCACTGGCTGCCTGCAGGGAAGATTTACTGATCATCAACATGCCAGTGAAGAGTGAACACCCTTAGCAGCTCTCACTTACAATTAACCCCATAAACCCACCTCTTTTCTCTGTCCTGTACCAACTCTCGGCCTTTGAGGCCACAAGTTTTTAGATAAAACTGCGAACATGTTAATAAAGTGGATCAGGTGCCCTTACCCATATAATACTATCCCAAATAACCATGCCCTAAATAATAGAGGGTTGTTAGGGTTTTGTAAACCATATATATGTTAGGGGTAAAGGGCCAGGCCGCGAGTTGCTGGTCTGATACGGGCCCGTTTCCATGGTGGTGCCGTCTGGTTGGTCGCCTTATGACTATCCCATAGTTTTGGGTTCAGTTGGAGCAATGGTATAATATTTTTCAGAGTTACATCGTATATCATAGAAATGATCAGAATCTTTCATATTTCTGATAAATAGTGGGAACATGGCATCCCGTACAGTTTTGGACCTAGCCTGTATGTGGTTATGGATGGCCTTATCAGCATCCGCATCAGCATCCGCAGTGCCTTCCCGTTCACCATGCAGTTATAACGATGACTCTGGGGTACATATGGGTTATTATAAAAGTGTAATTGGGTTCATGCAACAACTGCACCATCAGCCCCATTGAATTGAAGCATCAGAAGTGTAACAGGAGACTCACAATGGCTTTGGGAGTAAAAAGCTTGCTGAGTTATGGTGCTCTTTATTAGAACGGGTGGCGAGTTACGAGCGTGAGTTGCAAAAAAAAAAAACATAACTCATGCATAGAAGAGATTATTTCCAAGTCTTACGGCTTTCCATTATGGAGTATGACCGTACCCACTTTCAGACAGAATGCGATATTGATAAAGCCCTAAATATGATAGGATCGCTTTCCTTATTCATAAAAATACAGCAGTGTTTTTTAATTGCATTTACAGTGAAACTGATTGGTCATTCCCCCCTTGCGAGTACACTATATCACTCGGTGGCCTTTGGGCTCCATTTACGTGTTACAGGGTTGTACATAAGTTGAATCGTTGCAGTTTAATAGCATGATAGGAATTGCAGTGGTTATGGACTTGAGAGAACAATAGTAAGATAGTAACAAGCGATTTTTTTGATAAATGGGGTCCATTGAAATCGAATTATCTTTATGATAAAAATGATTTTAAGCCTTTTGTAGATCCATGCGCTAATTTTAACATACCCAGCTCCAAATGGTTGGAATACAATACTCTGAAAGATATTATTAAAAAGTCTGACTTTTATATAATATGTAAGAAATTAATTCCTAATATCAAGAACAGATACGCAAAAAAAGGGAAAAGATTAGTATAATATTGAACATCCATTAAGAAAAAAAATTCCCATTGGGGAAAGCCTATTACCGTATATACTTGAGTATAAGCCGAGTTTTTCAGCCCTTTTTTTAAGGCAAAAAAGGGACCCTCGGCTTATATTCGAGTCACTCTCCCCCTGTGTCTCTCTAACCCCCCCTGTGTGTCTCTAACCCCGCCCCCCGTGTGTCTCTAACCACCCTGTGTGGCTCTAACCCCCCCGTGTGTCTCTAACCCCCCCGTGTGTCTCTGTGACTCTAACCCCCCCGTGTGTTTCTGTGTCTCTAACCCCCCCGTGTGTCTCTCTACCCCCCGTGTCTCTTTACCTCCCCCCGTGTCTCTTTACCTCCCCCCTCCTCAGCATAAACCCCCCTCCTCCACCAAAACCCCCCTAAATACCTCCCCCCTGTATATGCACCCGGTATATGCTAATGACGCGGCGCGCATGTGACGTCACATATGAGCTGGCGCCGGGTCAAGGAGCGGAGACCGGAGCACAAGCAGGTAAGTGAGGGGAGAGGGGGGGAGGTATTTAGGGGGGTTTAGGTGGAGGAGGGAGGTTGAGGGGGGTTTAGGTGGAGGAGGGGGGTTGGGGAGGTTGATGGGGGAGGTTGAGGGGGGTTGAGGAGGTGGGTTGGGGTTGAGGGGGGTTGAGGTTGAGGAGGGGGGTTGAGGGGGGTTGAGGTTGAGGAGGGAGGTTGAGGATGAGGATGGGGTGTTGAGGAGGAAGGTTGAGGAGGGCGTTGAGGATGGGGAGTTGAGGAGGGGGTTGAGGATGAGGAGGGAGGTTGAGGAGGGGTTTGAGGATGAGGAGGGAGGTTGAGGATGAGGAGGAGGGGTTGAGGAGGGGGGTTGAGGATAAGGGGTTGAGGAGAGAGGATGAGGATGGGGGGTTGAGGATGGGGGGGTTGAGGATGGGGGGTTGAGGAGGGGGTTGAGGATGAGGAGGGAGGTTGAGGATGAGGAGGAGGGGTTGAGGATCACGGGTTTAGGAGAGAGGATGAGGATGGGAGGGTTGAGAATGGAGGTTGAGGAGGGGGTTTGAGGAGGGGGGTTGGGGTTGAGGAGGGGGTTGAGGATGAGGATGGGGGGTTGAGGAGGAGGTTGAGGATGGGGGGGTTGAGGAGGGAGGTTGAGGAAGGGGTTGAGGAGGGAAGTTGAGGATAAGCAGGGAGGTTGAAGAGGGGAGTTGAGGTGGAGGAGGGGGGTTGAGGTTGAGGAGGGGGGTTGAGGAGGGTGATAAGGGAGGGGGGAAGAGAGACAGGAAAGGGAGAGGGGAGAAGAGACATGGAAGAGAGAGGGGTCACACAGAGGGCACAAGAGGGACACAGGGGGCAACACATTTCCCACCCTCGGCTTACACTCGAGTCACTCATTTTACCCAGTATTTTGTGGTAAAATGGGTGCCTCGGCTTAAACTCAGGTCGGCTTATACTCGAGTATATAGGGTGTATAGAAAGTTGGGAAAAAGACCTTGGTATTATTTGGGATAATTCACTATTAGTGATGTCGCAAACATAACATTTTCGGTTCGCAAACCGCGAACGCGAACCGCCGCAAATGTTCCCGAACCGGCAAACCCGGCGAACCGCCATAGACTTCAACGGGCAGACGGATTTTAAAACCCACAGGGACTCTTTCTGGCCACAATAGTGATGGGAAAGTTGTTTCAACGGGACTAACACCTGCACTGTGACGTGCCGGAGGGGGATCCATGGCAAAACTCCCACAGAAAATTACATAGTTGATGCAGAGTCTGGTTTTAAGCCATAAAGGGCATAAATCAACTAACATTCCTAAATTGTTTGGAATACCGTGCTTTAAAACATCAGGTATGATGTTGTATCGATCAGGTAGTGTAAGGGTTAGGCCCGCTTCACAGTGACAGACCAAACTCCCTGTTTAACTCACAGCAAACAACCGCAAACAGTCCATTTGCACAACCGCAAACTCCCCATTTGCACAAGGTTGGATACCAAGCTAGCCATGTCCCTTTCCTTGTCCTCACTGATGTCATTAAAGGTCTCTTCCTCCACCCAGCCACCAAGGGTCCCCGAAAGGTGACAACAAGCCCCCTGGGACGCCTGCTGTGTTTGGTCTTCCACCTCCTCAAAGCCACCTTACTCCTCTGACTCCTCTTCTTCAGACTCCTCTCACTGCGTTGCCTCTCTCTGCATTATTATAAGGTGTGTTACGTAGTACTACTCTTATTAGTTTAATACCTGTTACAGCACCTATCAGGGGGTGTGTATAAGGACTGGATTTTTAGAACCGGGAGATGGAAAAAGATGCTTTGTTGGTCGTATCACTTCAATTTTGGGGCACGGCACGTGCAATCAAAGGTGCCACCAGATAGGAGTGGCGTGTTTGTAAGTACTACTCTTATCAGTTTAATACATGTTACGTCACCTATCAGGGGGCGTGAATAAGGACTGGATTTTTAGAACCGGGAGATGGAAAAAGATGCTTTGTTGGTCGTATCACTTCAATTTTGGGGCACGGCACGTGCAATCAAAGGTGCCACCAGATAGGAGTGGCGTGTTTGTAAGTACTACTCTTATCAGTTTAATACATGTTACGTCACCTATCAGGGGGCGTGTATAAGGCCTGGATTTTTAGAACCGGGAGATGGAAAAAGATGCTTGGTTGTTGGTCATATCACTTCAATTTTGGGGCACGGCACGTGCAATCAAAGGTGCCACCAGATAGGAGTGGCGTGTTTGTAAGTACTACTCTTATCAGTTTAATACCTGTTACAGCACCTATCAGGGGGCGTGTATAAGGCCTGGATTTTTAGAACTGGGAGATGGAAAATGATGCTTGGTTGGTCATATCACTTCGATTTTGGGGCACGGCATGTGCAATCAAAGGTGCCACCATATAGGAGTGGCCTGTTTGTAAGTACTACTCTTATCAGTTTAATACCTGTTACAGCACCTATCAGGGGGCGTGTATAAGGCCTGGATTTTTGGAACCGGGAGATGGAAAAAGATACTTGGTTGGTCGTATCACTTCAAATTTGGGGCACAGTGCATGTGCAATCAAAGGTGCCACCAGATAGGAGTGGTGTGTTTGTAAGTACTACTCTTATCAGTTTAATACTTGTTACGTCACCTATCAGGGCACGTGTATAAGGCCTGGATTTTTGGGACCGGGAGATGGAAAAAGATGCTTGGTTGGTCGTATCACTTCAAATTTGTGGGCACTGTGATATCAGCTTCTTACGCTCAAACATGTCTTTTACAGGCACCTGACTATGGGCAGATGAGCAGGAACTGCTCAAGGTGAGAGACGAAGTGGCAGATGGTTGAGAGGGGGCAAGGAGGACAGCAGTGGTTTATGTGGCTAATGATGCTGGACCAGGAGGAGGATGGCGGCTTTGAGTTTGTGTGCTGCTTGTACTCGTGTTGATCCCATTGGCGTTTGTGATGTGACATCATGTGCCTTCGCAAAGCAGTTGTACCTAGGTGGGTGTTGTACTTCCCACGACTCAGTTTCTTTTGGCACAGGTTGCAAATGGCATCGCTGTTGTCAGAGGCAGACACACAAAAAAAATGCCACACTGCTGAGCTCTGCGGTGACGGCATTCTTGTGGTGGCAACAGCATGCGTTGATTGGCGTGCTGTCTGGCTGACCCCAGGTACTTATGCATGCTGTCTGACTGTGCCACTAGCTCGTTGCGATGACCTCCCTCTGCTTCCAACTCGTCTCCTCCTCCTCTCTGTCTTCCCATCTGAACTTTCCCCCTGTTCTTCTTCTCTTCTAGCGGGCACCCACGTGACATCCAAGGACGCATCGTCATCATCATCACGCGCCTCACTTGTATCTGACAACTGAACAAAGGAAGCAGCAGCGGGTACATCATTATCATCACATCGTACGTACATGTGTGTGTACTGCTGCCTGACTGAGACATATCCCTGTTATCTACATCCTCTGGCAATAATGGTTGCGCATCACTCATTTCTTCAAACTGATGTGTAAATAACTCTTCTGACTGATCAATTGAATCGGCTGTGGTTCTAGTGTTGGTGGTGGCGGCAGGCGGGCGAGTGGTAACTTGAGAGGTGCCCGAAGCTAAGCTGGAGGAGGATGGTGCATCAATGTTCCGAGCGGAAGCTGTAGAAGATTGGGTGTCCTGTGTTAGCCAGTCAACTACGTCCTCTGAACTTTTCAAGTTCAGGGTAACTGGCCTCTGAACACTGGGTATTATTGTAGGGCCAAAGGGAATCACAGCACCACGACCACGACGGCCCCTGCGGGGTGTTCTTCCTCTGCCTGTCATTTTTTTCCGATTAGTGGTACTATGCGTGCAAGCTACTGTGACAACAGATATGAGTGGCACTGTGCACTTGCAGAAGTTGGCAGAGTAGACGCTGTAGGCCTGACACAGACGCTTGCAGACAAGTAACTGCTATTCAATGTATTACAGTCAAAATTGTATTCTTTGTTTAAATGTGCACTACTGACTGTTACACCAGATATGAGTGGTGGCACTGACTGGGCAAGTGGGCACAGTATACGATGTGAGCCTAAGACACACACGCTGGCAGGCAGGCAAATTAAATTAGATTACACAGAAAAAAAGTGTTGTTTTTTTTTAAATGTAGAGTGCTGGTACACCACTAGATTGGATTGGTTGAACTTGGCACAGTGTATTTTAAAATTATGAGAAAACATTTTCTGTAAACTAAATAAAAATCATATTAGGAGGTTAAAAGAAAAAGAAACCAGATGGGGGGATATCGAGCAGAGCACACTGGGAGACAAACTCATCCATTCCCCCAGTAGACAAAGCCAGGTGGTACTCTGCCCGGATACGGGAGCGCACCAGCACCCGGAACATGGCCTCAGGTGACAAGGGAACCCCCCCTATCAAACACTGCTTCCTGGACTTATATATAGCCAACTTGGCTAATGCCAGGAGCAGGTTGACGAGGAGGTCCCTGGCCTTATTGCCCCGGGACACTGGGCGCCCAAAAATAAAAATGTGAGGGGAGAAATGCAGCCAGAACTGCAGGAGGAGGCCCCTCAAGAGTGACAAGAGGGGCTGCAGTCTGGCGCAACTAAAATAAACATGATACACGGACTCTCCCTTGCCACAGAATGGACAAGTGGAGGGAGAGTCCGTGAATTTAGCTAAGTACTCTCCCGTGCTCAGTGCACCATGGAGCACTCTCCAACTCAAGTCCCCGGTGGGTCGTGGAACTATATCAGAATAAAGTTCCCTCCACCGGGGCCTCTTGCCCTCGTCAGCTGGTAGGACCCGCCTCCAGATGGTATCGGGACGGGTCACGAGGGCAAGGAAGTGCACTGTATGGAGCACGAGAGAATATAAGCTCTTCCTCGGCATGCCGCGAAAGCATGCCGAGGGTATGTCCCTCAACCTCGAGAGGTTGGGGACAGGAGGAGCCTGAGGGGAAACACGGGGCTTGTGTCCAATGCAAACAGCCGGAGAAGGGGTGTTGAAAGGTGCATGTGGCACTCCGGCCTGCAAAGCCCCGCGAAGGAAGGTGCTCGAGTCGGGGGAGATGGCATCTCTAATCTCCTGGAGCAAGCGCCCTGAGACTTTGGGCGTCACATATCCCAAACGGAGCGCAAGCTCCTGGGGTGACACCCAATCAGAACGCCTGTGTTCCAGGAGATCCCCGACTCGGGTCATCCGTGCATGACTAAGGCGGCGGATGATACTGGGGGACTGTAACATTGGAGCCCCCACTGCTGCATTAAATAGCAGGGGCTCCGTGAATATTTCATCCCCCAAAGGCACGCCCTGCCTGGTCACGGAGACCATGCTCCAGGCCTTGAGGGTTTCTTGGTAGTATGCCGGCAACACAGAGAGGTCTCTCCCAAACCCCTCGGGCCTGATCAGAAATAATTGCCGGTCATACCCCAGGTTGCGCAACTGGCGATAAAAGCTGGATGCCAGTGCGCACCACTGCGGAGAGGGATCTGCATATAGGTATCTCTGCAGGTACTGAAGGCGGAAGGTGGACAACTGGGAGCACACACAAACTACTCCCTGTCCACCCTCCACCAAAGGCAGACTTGCCACCCCTGCAGAGACCCAATGCCTTCCCATCCAGAGGAAATCTAACAAATTTCTCTGGATATTGGTGACAAACTCGGGGGTCGGACTCAGACAAATCAGCCGGTGCCAGATCTGAGAAGCCACCAGCTGATTCACCACTAGAGTCCGCCCCCTAAGGGAAAGCATTTTTGCTAGACCCCTCCATCGTCCCAGACGAGAGAGGACACTGCCCTCTAACTCCCTCCAGTTGTCTGGGACGGAAGCGTCCGCAGCGGACAGGTAGACCCCCAGATATTTAATGACATCTGCCTCCCACGTGATGTCACGAAACGTGGGAGGCAAAGAGTCTACCTGTAAATTACCCTCTAAAAGGCCTGTGCATTTGGACCAGTTGATCTGAGCGGAGGAGGCAGCTGAATATACCTCCTGGCACTGTTTTGCCAGCTTAAGATCAACTGGATCCTGGGCCACGAGGAGCACATCGTCAGCATAAGCTGAAAGGACAATCCGCATGTCTGGATCTTTTAGCACCAGCCCTGTGAGTCTTTTCCTCAGTAGGCAGAGGAAAGGCTCAATGGCCAGTGCATATAACTGTCCAGACAAGGGACATCCTTGACGCACCCCTCGTCCAAATACCAAAGGTGCTGTTAGGGACCAATTGATTTTAAGTAAACACTCTGCAGAGGCGTACAGCGTTCTTATAAAGCCCACAAACTGTGGGCCAAAGCTGTACGCTTGCAGAGTGGCTATGAGGTAACCATGGTCCACCCTGTCAAACGCCTTCTCTTGATCTAAAGAGAGAAAGGCGAGTGACAGACCAGTCCTGCGAGAATAATGCAATAGATCCCGGACCAGAAAGATACTATCAAAGATAGTCCAGCCCGGGATCGCATAGGACTGGTCAGGGTGAACCAATTCTGCCAGCACAGACCCAAGTCTAAGCGAGATGGCTTTAGCTACAATCTTGTAGTCCGTGCTGAGCAGAGAGACCGGTCGCCAGTTCTTAATAAGCTGGAGATCCCCCTTTTTGGGCAGCAGGGCTAGTACTGCCCTGCGACAAGACAGGGGCATCTCCCCGGTCTCCAGGGCTTCCCCAAGGACCAGATGGAAATCAGGTCCCAGAGTCTCCCAGAAAAATTGGAAAAACTCTACAGTCAGTCCGTCCAGTCCTGGAGACTTTTCACAGGACATGGCACGGAGGGCTTCAGAGAGCTCTTGAAAAGATAGTGGTATATCAAGCTGCTCTCTTACACCCTCACTGACTGTGGGTAGCCCCTCCCATAGCACCCTGCAGGCGTCTGGAGAAATGGGATCCGGAGAGTAAAGATCTTTATAAAAGTTCCGGGCTCTATCCCGGATACTCTCCGGATCTGTAAGGGGGGCACCGTCTTCATCTAGAAGACAGGTGATGTGCCTACTGTTACCCCCCTTTTTCTCCAGTGAGTAGAAGAGGCGCGAGCCGCGGTCTAGATCTTTGAGAAAACCTAAGCGGCTGCGCACGTATGCCCCCTTGGCCTGATGTCGTTCCAGGTCACAGAGGACACCCTTCCTCTCTACATACTCGCTCTGCAGGGATTGGTCCCTACAAGTGAACAGCCTCTGCTCCAGATGGAGTACCTCCCCCCGGAGTGACTCCAACTCAGCTTCACGCTGCCCACTCGCACCCTTGGTATATTCCTGACACAGAAGTCGCAAATGAACCTTGCCCACGTCCCACCACAGTTTTAATGTGGCAAAGTCCCCCTTGTAACCCCTCCAGTCCGTCCAAAACTCCCGGATCAATGTCACGAGCCCCTGGTCCTTCAACAAAGCATTGTTGAAGTGCCAATAGGCGGCTCGTGGCGCTGTTGGCGTTAGCGCCACCGTCACAGACACACAGTTGTGGTCTGTGAACGGAGCCAGCCTAATGGCACAAGAACTGACTCGTGACATATAGTGACTAGATATATATATAGTCTGTCGATCCGGGAGTGGGACACCAGACCGGCTCTCACCCTGACGTAGGTGAAACCGTCTGATGCCCCTGGGTTCTGCTCTCGCCAGATGTCCTCCAGGGAGAAGCGGGCGATGATCTCCCGCAGGGCTGACGCAAAAGGCGGGTACGGCTCTAGACTATTCCGGTCCAGAGCGTCGAGGGTGCAGTTGAAATCACCCCCGAGTACCAAACACTCATCTGCGTCAACCGTCTCCAAAAACTGGGACAGTCTGGCGAGGAACCTCACTCTCTCGAGCCCTCCAGCAGGGGCATATATATTAACTAGGTTAATGATGCTACCCTGCTCTCGGACCCGGAGGTGGATTAGACGGCCTGGGATAACAGCTTTCACAAGCAGCAGCTCTGGCTGAAAAGACTCTGAGAACAGGGTCACCACTCCACATGACGCCGATGTGAAGTGGCTGAAGAAGACCCTGCCTCTCCACTCCAGTTGCCACGAGGCCTCAGCCTCTGGAGTGGTGTGAGTTTCCGGCAGGAAGCTCACAGAGTACCCTCCCTGATATAAATAGGAGAGTACCTGGAACCTGCGGAAACTGTCTTGACAGCCATTGGTATTTAGCGTGCTGATGTGCAAAGCCATTACTGCGTGTCAGGAATTGTGCGTTCCTCAGACCCTTGAGACTGCTGATAGGACACGCACATTTTATAGAATTTCCGGACGCGGAGATGCTCCGCAGTCCCAGAATTCTTGGCCCTAGTGCTGACCACTAGATATTGCTGGAGAGAGTGGAGAATAAACGACATATTCTTCCACCTCTCCAAGGCCAGCCGCACCTTCCTTTTCTTTTGTCCATGAAGGGTGCTCTCAAGGAATAGATCTATTTCCTTGACAGGGATAACCCACCTAGAATCTGATGTTCCTTCTAGTGGGTCACCCCTGGGCTCCTCTTGGCTGAGGGCTTTTACTCCATCCTTCCCGGCTGGAGTCAGTTTCCTCAGCTTTATTCTCAGGGACCCCCTCTTAGATGATACAGAAGGAGTCCCTTTAGCACCCTTCAAGGTAAATAATGGACCCTTGGATTGCTGCTGCACCCCTGTAGCTTCAGGAGTGCATTCAGGGGTAGCTGGCTGGACAGCAGTGGCTTGCATGGCTTCCTTAATGGAAGCCTTGGAGGCTTTATATGCCTCCTCTGCCAGTTCCACCGCTGCTTGCTCAGCTTGGATGGCACCGATGTTAGGGTCAGTGGACGGCTGAGGAGGGTAGACAGGCTCTCCCATGATGTTAACAGGAAAACCTGTTTTATCACCCTCCCCCATTTCCACTTCCCCTTGTGCCACATCCCCCCTGACAGACAAATCCATGGGGTCCTGAATGGGGGTCATGCCTATATTCCCCCCCTCCAGTAGTGACTCGGCCTGGGGCTCTAACAAAGCCCGAGGTAAGTCACTAGAGAGTGACACTGGAGGAGGAGACTGACTGGTGCCCTTGAAGCTCAGCACCTCAGGGACACTGACTACCCATTCAGCAGGGGCTTTGTTGGGTCCCCCCTCAAAGGCCAGAGGCAGAACCTGATCTTTCTTGTCTACCCCTGCCTCACTTGGGAGACCCTCTTGCCCCTGCTTTTCCTCCAGACCCTTTTCCACATTAACCCCTATAGGGTCTGGAGAGAGAGATGTGTGGTCTGGCACCGGCTGGCTGAGCTTAATAACTGGGCCAGACAATGTCACCGGATGAGGAGGAGATGTTTTGTTCCTCTTCTTGCTTTTAGAGGGAGGTGCTCCACTATAGAGCACTTCCCACTTATCAGCAACCTCCCTGTTGGTTTTATGCTTCCTCTTCCTGGGGACGTCACTCCTGGAAGAGGAGCTGCCACTAGCTGCCTCCCCTGCAGAGGGCTTATTATCCCTCTGCTTACACTGTGCCCCCACACTAACTGATGTAATTATGGTGGGGGCAGATTGGGACTTGGGAGATGCAGCTGTGACACTGGGAGGACCGGTGACATTCTTCCCCTTTTTCACCGTGTCTGCAGTCTTGCTAGAGACCACAGACACAGATGGCTTTTTTGGGGAAGAAGGGGGTTTGGAGGCTGTGGTGGTGGCTTGAGGAACGGCCTCCTTGCCTGAGCTCTGTGGGGGGGCTATGACCCTTGAGGTCCCCGCTGTTATGGGCTCAGCGGGGATGGGTGCTGTACTGACGGAGGTGCCATTTGCTGGGGCTGGGGCATGATGCTTTATATTAGGACAATTCCTACGTGTATGCCCCAACCCCTTGCAATGATAGCACTGCACCTCCGTAGTGCTGTAAAAAATCCTGTAGAGCACCCCCTCAAATGGAACCCCAAAAGACCCCTCTATGTTTTCTGCACCCTGAGGCAGGCACATTTGTACCTGCCTCTTGAAAGAGAGCACATGACGAAGTGCTCTCTCTCTGCACCCCAGGGGAATTATAATAAATGGTGTTTTTACTTCCCCTAGGGTTAGCAGGTGGGGGCGCAGGAGGGAGTCTGGTAGGAAGGGGGGCACATTAGAGAGTGTTACTTTTGTGCTCAACCCTTCCAGGGGTTCTATTGGGACATATAATCCCCCCACTGTGATGCCTCTCTGTATAAGTATGTACATTTTGCTGGCTGCTACTATAACAGAGGGGCTGATGACATTAGCTGCAGCACGCAGATAGATATCAATGCTGTAGACCCCAGACATCTGACATTTAACCCCATGCTTCCTGGTGATCTGCCCCTCAGCCCCAGCGGTAGTATTACTGGGGCCAGCAGAAACCACCTGTGACCAGGTATTAGCCACAGGGGTAGGTCTGCTGGCAGAACCACCAGGAGCTGGGGCTGCCTTATCTGCCTGGGGCCTATGCTGTGCAGTGCTGCAGCTAGGACTTTCAGGGGCCATTATTCCCCCTTTTGACCCCTGAGGCTTCTTAATGGTCTTATCCCTCATGTTTAGACCCTTTTTTTTTTTAGTTTATTTGTTTTATTTATTTTTATTTTTTGTTTTATGATTTTCTACTGTTTTCTTCTTTTTTTTTTAAATATAAAAGTGTGAAAAAGAAACAAAAAGACAAAACTAAGGGAGAGAGAGAGATGATGTTTGGCAGTGGAAGGGTTAATGGCCTGTTGCAAGGTGTCTAATTGCAACAACACAGAGAACACAGAGGCTTTTTAACCCCTCTGTGTCTCTGTGTCAGATGTTAAAAAAAAGCCTTTTCAACAAAAATTCTAATTGTTTTCCCCCCCACGGCCTACAAAGATGTTACTTGTCTTCTCTCCCCCAAAACATAAAACCCAACACCAAACAAACAAAACTTTAAAAAAAAACTGAAAAACTTAAAAAAAAAGTCAAAGTAAAAAAAGCTCCAGGAGTGAAGGTTAAGTGCTAAGGGAGGGGTGTGGCAAAGTATCCAGGAGACAGCTCACTCTCCTGGGATAGAGAGCTGAGCCTGGCTCCCAGAAAACTAAAACTTGAATTAAACTAAGAAAAATACCACAAAAACTCCCAAAAATGAACAACACCGTGCACAAAGTGCTTATAAACAGAAAGTTGTTAAAATAAAACTTGTATTTAAGGGACTAAGACCCTAAAAAGCCTTTTGTTTGGAGATCAAGCATGCACACAACATGCTCTCTGGCACAGTACTTGTAAACCTGACACACACACTGGCTAGTGGTCAGGCAAATGAACTTAGATTGGCGGTCACCAGTCAGGCAAATGAACTAAGATTTAACAAAATAAAAGTTTTGGTTTTTTAAAAGTAGACAACTAGTAAACAAGATTGTATTGGTTGCACTGTGCACACAAAGTATAATCTGTGAGCCTGACACACACACTTGCTAGCAGGGGCTAGCAGGGAGACAGGCAAATGAAGTTAGATTAGACAGAAAAAAACAAACAAAAAAAAATGAATTTATAGCCCTAAAAAGGGCTTTTTGGGGTGCTGTGTTTACAGCAGAGATCTGATGAGTCCTTCAGCACTGCACTGGACACTGAATAAACTTGCCTAGCTATTGATTTCCCTATTCAATCAGCATCAACTACACTCTTCCTCCTCTCTGTAAGACTGCAAGTTAGTTATGATTCCAAAATGGCTGCTGTCCATGAGGTAGAAGGGTGTGGAAGGCAGGGTATGATGCTGATTGGCAGGAATGTGTCTGCTGACTGTGAGTTGCAGGGTCAAATTTTGCTCAATGATAAAGTATAGGGGGCGGATCGAACATCGCATATGTTCGCAGTTCGCCGCAAAGGCGAACATGCTATGTTCGCAGGGAACAGTCCGCCGGCGAACTATTCGCGACATCTCTAATGATCATAGCAAATGCCATAATAATGGGAAATTGTCTCCTTTGAAGTACAAAAGGCAAGCTAGTCCAACTTGGAGCCAAATCTATTCTTGGTATGAATACTGCTTCACCTTTATGGCTCGCATAAGAATTACTGCTTGTATGAAATTGTCTCGTAAATCCTGAACAATTAATCAGGTGCCATTGCAAAGTCCTTTTTTGGATTCATATTTCTCAGTAACATGTCAATTGCTCCTATTTTGAGTTGCAAAACATGTGGTGGCATTGCAGAGGGAGTTAATGTCCTTAAAAATTCTGTTGTAAAATTAGATTCCCTCTCTTTGTCATCAGCTAGAACAGAATCTGCACTATAATAATTTTTTTCTGGTGCATCAATTAATTTCACTATTTCGTTATTGAGATCCAAAGCATCTTTATTTTTGGATGTTAATATTGCTTTCTGTGCAAAGTCTGAAGAATGTTCTGTAGCTGTTCCATTTGGGAATATTACAGATATGAGTGAATCTTTACAAATAATTTCCGCTGGGATTTCAACAGTATCATCAGATAAATTATTTATTAAGTAAGTTCTTCCTTCTCCTATTTGAATTAGCCAAACATTGAATTCATTTTGGCCTTCAGATCTCATATTTTTTTTCTAATCGAAGGTGTGTAAATTCTTTCCATAGCGGACTTGACTTTATTGCAATTGCAGTAGTTGCAAAGGGAAGTGCAATTTCACCTTTATCTCTAATTTAACTCATCAACAAATTATATAGATATGTTTTTCCAGATCCACCGGGTCCATCTAGTTAAAAATAACGCACTTTGAGCAAGTCATCATTTAGTGCTTGTTGTATGGCATTGAAAACATGCTTTTGCAAATGATTTAAAGTGTAAATTTTTTCTTCTGCTTGTTTTTCAACATCAGTGTTATATCATCTCTAATTCCTGGATATAGGAGATTCAAAGTTGCACAACTTAATCCATGACATAATAAGACTTCTTGAATTTGCATTAATGCTTTTAATTCTGCTATGGACTCGTTATATAATTTCAAAAAGTCCTCATACATATGTATTTTAAATGTTCCCACAAAGCTAATGCATTTGGAACATTCTAAAATATGCAAGTCAATGCAAACTGTTCCCTCATCTGCCATGGCATTTTACATAGTGCTGCTTCCTCTAGACATCTCTCCCATTTTGTCTCATCAGCAAGGACGTTTCTATGTCTGGCAGCTAATTGAAATGTGTCATGAAGTCTGTCATTGACAGTTCTCAATTCTTCAAAACTGTGTGCACCAGGAACATTTAAAAGTAGTAAAAGTAAGCAGAAAGATTCAATATCTCTTGGACTTACAGTATACATTAGGGTTATAATTTTATTACCACCCTGTTTTCTCTGTTTACATTACCCATTGATGAAGACAAAATTATATGGAATCTCATTGTATAAGTATGGTCTTGCCTCAATATCCTTACAGTTTGATGTAAACCAAGCAGTAAGTGTGGTTTGTCGGTGTTCATTTTGTGTCAGAGTATTTCATTCATTGCCACTATGGAAATAAACTAATTGTCTTTGTGGCAAATGTACAGCTAATCGATATACTGCATGTGAGCAATCATGCATTTCAAATTTCAAAAGCCGCCACATTGCTTCTGGTGCACTGACATAGCAAGCATCTACATGAGAAGCAAGTTCATCATGTAGTAATTATTGGCTTGTTCATTTGGTCCATCTTTGACAACAACAGCTGCTATATCATATCCTTTACAAATATATTTGTAGACATAATTATAGAAGTGCAAGCTTCCACATTTTTTCCTCTAAATATTGCATTTGGACCTTATCTTCTTCTGTACAATGGATATCCATCACAATTTGCAAAGGTTTGATCTCTAAATACTTTTGGGAATTTTTTTGTGCATTTTTTATTTTCCATACATGGTGAGATTGGGTTTAGCTCTCCACATGGTCCATGTGGCACAATGTGATAGAGTGTTTCATGCTTTTGTGGATGTGCTAGTTTAGCAGTAATTACTGAATCCACTTTCTCTGCAGTATTCAATTTATCATTTTCTTGAAGTATGAAAAGCATATGTACATGTGGCAGGCCTCTTTTCTGGAATTTGGTGGTATAAACATAAGCCACACACTTTCCAAATAAATGATTATTAGTGATGTCATGTATTGAGACTGTTAATTTTATATTGAAGACTTTAGCCACTAAGTCTGGTCTATTTGAAGCATTCTGACCCTCTTTGAAATTCTCAACAATCTTTGGACATTGAGGATTACATGTAAATGTAATAAATAAATTAGGTTTGCCAAATTTAGTTACAATAGCCATAGCATCATTGTATCTTTCTCGCATATTTTGCAAGGAGATCCATGGAAGGAAGATGGTTAAATGATGGCTAGTCCAGCTGCCAGATTTTGGTTTGTAGCCGCCTTAGCCACATAATCCACAAGGCCACAACATTGTTCGACACGGAGCTTCTTTAGTTGATATTTGATGACATTTAAATTATTTGCTTCTACTTGCAGGTATGAATTAATGATCCACTCTTGTGTCAGTTTTACAGCACTTAATATAGGATTAAATGTATCCCTAATGGCAGTTTGAGCCACTTTAAATTCAAGCATAGAAATATGACTTCTGACACGTTGCTTAGTATTTGGATAACTAGGAAGTATACATTTTGGTTGCCAACCTGCCTCCCCATTGGCAAACAAAATTGGATAAGTCATTGGGTCTAAATTTGTACTTAACATATTTATGTTAATGAAAGGTTGCTTTTCATTTCTGGGATCTTTTTACCATTATTATTATTAAAGTTCAAATTTTGTGAGTATCTAATCAAGTGTTAGGCACTAGAACCCAAGTAGGATAAATTCATTTCTGGGATATATTCTAATATCCCTCTGGAAACGTGATTCCCCCTCATCATTTTAAAAAATGCTTGCAACCTCATTAGCTGGGGGTAAGTTGTAACATTGTTTATCATTATTTAGGTATCTTTTAAGAACCATATTAACTTTTGGCATGTTCAGCATGAATGTGTTCTTGTTGTTCAACTTCTGATAGTTTTTTTATAAACTTGAGTGTATGGATTTTTTTTCCTAATCTTATCATGCTCATGAAAAACAGAGGCTAAGCATTTAGTATTTTCAGGAATCTGCATACGTTGTTCCACACCTTTGTTTGTATCTAGTACATAAATTTGAGCATATTTTCTTTGCTCTCCTTCCTCTACGTGTAAATATGAAGTACAATGGCATATGACATTTCCTTTTTGTATATAAGATTGTATATTTATCTGAATGTTTTTGTAATTTGGGAAAGTTGGGTCACTAATGATACTTTGTAAATATGTAGGATATTGTAGTTTATCTGGAAGTTTCACTTTTCTCATTTGACAGCAACTAATGAATTTACCATCTTTTGGTCTTTCATTTATAAAACGATGAGCCCCACAAAATTGACAAAGCACATTCAACATGCCACAATTGGGAGTCTCTACATGTAAATCTGTAAATATTTGATTTTTTCTGTGAACCAAGCTCAACATGAGATTCTATATCTACATCACTATCATTACCATATTCGTCACCTATTTCTTGCACAATATTTTTTAATTTCCTAGTTCTCGCCGACTTTTTGTCACTTTTGTGAAATTCATTTACGCTCTTGTTCTCTTATTTTTTTCTTACTGTCCTCGGATAGTTTGTTTCTCCATATTTGTTTTCATTCATTCATCATACACTGTTTATATTGCTTGCTGGTTTCTGGCTGCTCATCCATACAACTGTGTAATTATAAATAGGAATACTTATTTTCAACATATGTTAATGAGCAATTTGGATGTGAATTAATCATTTCATATAGCTTACCTCTTCCACTTCCTTTTCCACTGTTTTCAATGCAGTCTGTCATTTCTTATAGATTCTCTGATGCTCTTCTTCTTGTATTCTTTTTTTGGTGTCTTCTGTTTGTTTCTGTCTCAATATTTGTTTTCATTCCCTGGCCATACGTTGTTTGGCTTCCTGCCTGGTTTCCATCTTTTCAGTCACTGTAATCTGTAATGTGAAATGTAAATCTTGGTTTGTAACCTACTCATTATGATAATGAAGCATTATAATCTTGTTCAGTCATTCATTTTAAGTAATAGGAAGTTGTAATGGAGTCTATATATTTTTTTTAATTTTGTGAATGTTTTCTTGCAATCGTGCACAGTGTAGTGGAGCATGATATGAGTCTTGCGGGTCTGAGGTGGCAGTGAAGGAAAGTGAGCTGGGTGAGTGACTGGGAGGAGCACAGAGAGTGCAAGATGTGACAGAGAGAGAGAAAGCATTGTGTGGTAGAGAGGGATAGTGTAGAGTGTGTGATACAGAGAGTGTGTGATAGACAGAGTGTGTGGGAGAGTGGAGTGTGTGTGTGAGAGTGTAGTGCATGAGAGAGTGAAGTGTGTGATAGAGAGGGAGGACAGTGTAATATACAGAATGCAATGTAATATAGAGAGTGTAATGTGATATAGAGAGTGCATTATACAGGCGCACCTGCTGGGGGGGGGGGGCACAGCAGAGGGAGAGGAGGGGAAGAGACACAGGGGGTGAGGAGGTGGAAGAGACACAGAGGAGGGAGAGGGGTGGGTGGAGGGGTAAGAGATACAGGGGAGTGAGTGTCGAACACACAGATGGGAGGGAGATAGGGGGCAATGAGACACAAGGGTGGGAGAGGGGTTGGGAAGAGACAGATTGGAGGTAGAGCATGGGGGTAATAGACAAAGGGGTTGGAGAGGGTGGTGGGAAGAGGGGGGAGCAAAGACACACGGTAGGTCAGGATTAGATACACAGGGAAGGTAGAGGGGGGAGAGACACAGGGGAAGGGGAGAGACAGAGGGAAGGGAGGGGGTGAAGTGGTTGATGCAAGAAACACAGATAAGTGAGAGGGGGGAAAGAGAAACAGAGGAGTGAGAGTAGGGGGTGAAAGAAACACAAGGGAGGGTTGGCCAAGAGACACAGGGGAAGGGTGAAGGTGGGTGAAGGAGGGTGTCCAGAAACCCTCACTGCAGTGATCTTCTGTGTTGCAGTAAAATTGTCACCAACCTGCCAAGTGACAAAGAAGATTATCAGTATATATACATATATATATATATATATATATATATATATATATATATATTTTTTTTTTTTATTTATTTATTTTTTTTTATTTTTTTTTTATTTAATTTAATGCAAGATAGTGTAAATGATCTTTTGAAGTTGGTGTGTTTGACTTAATGCACATGTGTCAGTCTGTTCATAAACAGACCCTGCAGGCAAATTCTGTGTGACTGTGAAATTGACAGACAGCTGCAAATGTTTAAGTCATATTTCAGTATTGACTATCAGCCTTATTAAATTGCAATTCGGCCAATTGAAAAGGTCTCTATATAAGAACAGAACATATTTTTTTTATATATGTTCTACAATACACAGATATACAGCGTACAATGTGTTAAGTAACGTGAACTTAAAATATAATTTCTTTTTTTTCACGGTAATAAATCAATGTAATAAATGAATAACTAATAAGCCTTTACCCCACCTTTCTATGTATTTTTAAAAAATCGTATAGGAAAGTTAGCATGTTTTAAATTACATCATACTAAGATATATTTTTTTTTGTTTTTTTTTTAATTAATCAATTAATCAATAATTAAATAATAATAATAATTTACCTATTATATTTCACTGTATTTGTTGAAATTCATCAAGAGTTAACAATCTCTTAATAAAATGTGTCCTCTGGTAACGTTCAGTCAGACAGAGTGTCAGCATGAGGACAAATGTGCACATGTGCAATTTACCGCTTTTCCGCCATTTCATGCTGTAAGTCGCATTTTTATTGAGTTACGTGCTTGCACAGTAGAAAATGGAGGATGTTACATGCCTCTCGATGATCGGCTGCATGGTTCGCATTGTTTGGGTAAGTGTTACTTGCTTGGTGTTCGTCTTTACTGTCTTGCGCTGTGTTAGTTTGTTCGTGTGTTAGTGTTTTCGCTTAAGTCCTGCTTTGTTCATGTGTGTTACTTTCTTCGGCAGAATGTATTTTCTAAGTTGGGCGTGCCTGGCATTGCTCAGCCTCATTTTTATCCCGTTCCAGAATTTTTACGTTTTTTTTTGTTCGCCATTTTTTCCCTCGTTTAGACGATTTTTGAGCGGTGAAAAATGGCAAATATGGCTCAAATTCTTTTGCAACTTGACTCCTAGGCTTCCTGGCTCTCCCCCTGTGCTGTGTGTGAGTGTTATTATTTTTGTACAAATATTTTGCTTTTTTTTTGTTTTTTTGTAGTTCCACATTTGAACAAACTGCGTGCTTCAACTGCACGCCTCGCTTCACAAGGCTCGCAGTGCAATGAGCACCTGTGGCACTCATTAAAGCCTAAGTGGCATGTACTTCAACTGCTCATCGAGAGGTGAGCAGTTCAAAGAGCGCCTTCGGCGTTCATTGCAGCAGGTTAAATTCTGCGTGCAGCCTAAGTCCCGCGTGGTCGACGGCTCGCACAAAATGTGACCAAAGTCGTAAGTGTTCCCAACACTGACAACTATATATGTGATGTGTTGCAAGAGTACCAGGTCACAGGACCTCAGTTAGTTCTTCCATATTTAGGGTTATATTGTTGTATCACTTTGCTGTGTTGCTGAAAAAAAGACACAAAACAAATAGTATTTCCAAAAATTATAACTATGTATTAACTTTTAAGAAACTGCAAACATAACAACAGCATCTCAACAAACAAAAATTGAAAGAAACAGCACACATAAACTAAATAGTCCACATTAACTAGCAGATGTGGAAGCTGCCGGCTCAACCTTCATTATGGCTTTTTTTTAGATAAACTGGTCCAGGACATCAGTCTTTTTTTCTATGGCTATCCAGCAGATGCTGATAGCAAGACACTGCCCCAAGAATGCTGCATCTCACATATCTGCTCCTTACAGTGTCTGGGTCTTTTGCCACAAAACTATCCATAAGGTCATGGATGAAACACAAACTCTGAGGAACTCAGTGGAAAGGACTTTTCGTTCCTCTGTGTTAGAGTCACTGCTTTCCTGGACTTCCTCATTGCCCTGTTATGCCAGGTGTTGGAGGCCCTCACACAGGCTCTCACCTAAAGCTTGTACCTCAATGTCCTCAATGTCCTAGACATCTGCATTTTCTAGACCAGCCGTATTTACCAAGTCTACTATCTCTGCTGTGATGGGCTGTTCTGGTTGCACGTCATATCTTCATCCATGCTGCTTTGAGACATTGCTGTGTCACCTCCTTCCAGGACAAATTGATGTTCATTATGGTCTGCATGATGGTATACTTTTATAGATGATGGTTACCCTGATGTCTGTTCACAAATGCCCAAAATATAGGAGAGCCTGGATTAGGCAATTTATAATTTGAATGGTCTCTTGACACTATAACTTAGGATGAGAAGCTACATTAGCTTAATAAACTGTGGAATAGGAGTCTGATAGATATTTATATCATTGATGGCATTGTAGAGACAGGAGATGCTTTTAATTTAGTGTGAATTTACATTTTCGAGTAATTGCACCTGCATCTAGGAGAAAAGGAATTGGACAATATTGAGGAATCCATGGTTAGGATATGCCAAGTTCTGCCAACAGAAATATTAGTACCAGAAACACTTTTTTTTTTTCTCCTTTAAGGGAAACAACTCAGATTTGGGGCTCCAGGCTAGCAAAGACATCCAGGTAGGAGGCATGCCAATGAGGATCTGTCTGTCTGTATCTCAACTTTGTCTCTCTCAGACCAAGGGTGTTGTTGCAGGTTTTTAAAGTGTGAAGAAGTAAAAAAAAAGGATTAATGATAACTTATTTTTCCCTCTTGTATTTTATCTAAGTTGAAATTGGTGTTATGCCCTGGGAACTTGTGGCCACCAAACACCAAAGGCGCTCCTTGTGCTGGTGGAGATGAGCGCCATAGGCGTATGACCCCATACGACTTAGGTAGGAAGCGTCAAAGGAGCTCACTGCGCTGATGGAGATGAGCGCTGTAGGCGTTCATCCCATTGGCCCAGTACGATTTAGGCAGGGAGCACCAAAGGTGCTCACTGTGCTGGTGGAGACGAGTGCCATAGGCACTCATCCCTATGACCCATAGGACTACAGTTCAACATAAATCTATGAGCCGCAGGACTACACTTTAAGAAAAACATTCATTATCGAATTCACATTGCGAGACCCGTAGCAACTTGAAAAAAAATAGTTGAAAAAATTTCGACCCGTAACGTAAATATGAGGTCTAAAAATCGGAACTTAACATCCAAAAACACAAAAAAACACAAATTGCAAAAAAATATATATATATCACACACACCACGGGGGGACAGGCAGGACGTCTGTCAGTGGGGTTGGTTGTGAATTTAACTTGGATTTCATCCAAGAAAAAATTGCGGACAAAAAAACTAAATTGAGGCTAAGCACCTACAATTACAACACCTACTCGAAACACTTAATCAAACTCAATAACACTTCATACGGCATGTAACACACATCATGCGCTCCATAACACATACAAAATCGCGGATATTTTCTACGCAAGAATTAACTAACTTGCGCACAATGGTAACTGGAATGCAAATTGAGGGATTGAACGTAAATAGCGCATGCGTATTGCGTTCTAATGGTTTCTACTTCAGCTCCAAGTCTTTAAATACTGCTAACTTTCCAGAAATTTCTACATTTCTCCTCAGGTGATGAACAGTGTCAATGGACATTTCACTGATGGAGTTACTTCTGAAGCAATTTCATTATCACTTTAGAAGTTTTAAATCTGCAAATTACTGAAAATGAATAAGCTACAATTAATTAATTATTAATTAATTAAAATGATTACATTAAGAATTAAAAATATATATATATATTGCAAAGGACAATGTTATTCATGTACAGTAACATTTAAAATATATTTAAAGTTTGAACATTCATTAGTATCAATTAATAATTTACAAAAAAAAAAAATATTGACAAAAAACAAGATTAATGTACAGAAGCAATTAGAAGATATTATTCATGTATAGTAAGATTTGAAACACAGATAAACTAAAATGCTAGATATTTCAAAAGAAGAAAAAAGGAGACATTTCTACAAGAACATAGTTTTTGTCAATGTATATTTTTAAAACATAATTTATGCTTTTACCAAAAAAATACATATACATATATATTTACACTGCATTTCACAATTTGCTTTTTTTGTCATTTTCAATAGACTCTGCCTAAACACAACAGGTAAAGTATAACAGTAAAAAATAAAAATATCCTGTTTGATGTGCGTCAATGTCAAAATGCACTGCAACATAACTAACCCTTTAATTCTAACCACATAACCTACAACCCTAATGCTAACAGTGACGCACACAAAACAGAATATCACAAATCCCCCCCCCAAAAAAGAAGTCTTTCATGACAATAGCTGCAAACACAAAACAGGATACTACAATAGATGTTGTTAACACAAATAAAAAATAAAATTATATCCTGTTTTATGTGCATCAAACTCCAAGCCTAACCCCATAACCTAAACCTGTAATACCAACTGTGGTGCACACAAAACAGTATACTACTACGAATATTGTCATACTTCAACATTTGCTTTTCTATTTTTTTCAAAAGACACTGCCTAAAGAGGGTCGCAGGAACAATGGCAGCAGGAGACCCTCTGTCATTTATACACAACTAATAATTCTACAGAACAGGTACAGTATAACAAGTACAAAAAAACATCTATCCTCTTTGGCGTGCGCCAATATCAAAATGCACTGCAACATGACTAACCCTCTAAGCAAAATATCACAAAACAAAAAAAATCCATAATGACAATACTGTAGCACAAAAAACAGGATACTACAAAAAATGTTGTTAACATATATAAAATTTAAAAAAATATCCTGTTTTCTATGCCACAACCTATAAGACTAACCCCACAATACAAACATATCATGTCAACAGTGGCGGACACAAAACAGGATACTACAACAAATGTACACATATAACATGGAAGAATATGTCCTGTTTTCTTTGCACCAAACTCAATGCCTAACCCCACAACCTAAACCTCTAATGCCAACTGTGGTGCACACAAAATAGGATACTACAACAAATGTTGTTAACACATACTAAATCAAATAATATATCCTGTTTTCTATGCAACAACCTCTAAGCCTAACCCCGTAACCTAAACCTATAACGACAACAGTGGTGCACACAAACCAGAATAATACAACAAATGTTCTTAAAACATAATAAATGCAATGATCTATCCTATTTATATGCACCACTCACTAAGACTAACCCTATAAGCTAAACCTCTCTGAATACATACAAAATGGAATAATATATCTTGTTTTATTTGCTCTTACTTAAAAAAAATATTTACATGTTATTTTAACATTTCCATCTCTCTCTTTAATTCTCAACAGACACTGTGTGAAGACTCTCATCATCTCTACAGCAATTTCAACACAACACATGTGAACTAAAGAGGTACAGTATTACAAGTAAAAAAATAAATAAAAGGACTGATGTTTCCAGATATAAAATGGAAGTACCTATCCTGTTTTGTGTCTGCCTTTGAGGAAATGTACTACATGCTAACTAACACTCTAACATAACCCCATAACCGTAAACCCCCATTTACAACATTGCCACATGCAAAACAGGATAGCCTACCCTAACCCTTAATGCTAACAGTGGTGCACACTAAACAGAAACCCACAATGCTCTTAATATATACAAAATGGAAGGATACATAATATTTCTGCTGCAAAACCCTCTAAGCCCAACTCCATACGTGAAACACCTAATGACAACAGTAGCGCACAAAAAAACACAACTAAAGACATAATAACAACACTGCCACAAACAAAACAGGATAACACAAGAAATCCTGTTAACATATACAAAATAGAAGGAACTGTCAGATTTGCTGAAAGCCTTTCACAACATAGACTGTAACCTAACTAATCTGATAAGTCTAACCTCAGAAAGTTAACCTCAAAATGTGCTTAGTAATGCACACAAGACTGGATATGAGAAAAAAAAACAAAAACATTCAGTTAAAATAAATAAATAAACAAAAGAGCAAAAGTACTAATGGACTACTTTTATTTACAGACTAATATGGCAGATACTGACAAGAAACAGCAAAAGAAAAGATGTCAAACTAGAGAACGTCAAAAAACATGGGCAGATCATCAGATGCCGGAGCAGAAGGAAATTCGACAACAAAAAGAACAGGAGAGATTCGCTAGCAAAAGACTAGCGGCTGACAAACTAACATGCAAGCCCAAGAAGGCTACTAAAAAACAAAAGCATTTAGAAAATGTGGATGAACAATCAGATAAGAATTCTAATGAGGATTTAGACACATTGATATATCTTCTCACAATTTCCCTTTACTTAAATCTTTAGCAGTAGAGGCTCATAATAGTGGTAATATGAATATTGTCTGTCAGTTTTGTGGGGCTTATCATTTCCAACAGGAAAGACCCAGAGATGGCCAGTTCATTAGTTGCTGTCAAAAAGGCAAGGTAAGACTTACACAAAGACAACAATTCCCAACATATTTAAAAAGTATTATGACAGAGCCTTCTTTCCCTAAATACCAAAATTTCAAAACAAACATAAGATCCTACATTTGTGCCTTATCCTTTGCATCTATGGGTGCAACATTAGCTGCTAATGTGCCAGGACATGGTCCTTACTGTTTAAAGTACAAGGACAAATTTACCATTGTACTTCTAATTAACATCCAGAGGAAGGACAGCAAAGAAAATTTGCTCAACTACATGTCCTAGATACTATGGAAGCTGTTGAACAACGTATTCAGCATCCAGAAAATAAAAAATGCTTACCCATTGTGTTTATAAAATGATGGCCCAAAACCTGTACACTCAAGCCTATAAAAAATTGTCAGAAATAGAACAAGAAAAAATAATTCAGGCAGAAGTACATCAGTTACCAATCCCAAAAGTCAATATGGTTCTTAAAAGAGATTGCCATACTGATAAACGATGTTGCAACTTAGCAACATCAAATGAGGTTGCAATAGTCTTTCAAAATGATAAGGAAGAACCACCATTTCAGAGGGATATTAGAATATATACCAGAAATAAGGAGCAACCTTTTATCAACATAAGTATCTTAAGTACAAATTTAGATCCAATGACATATCCATTTTTTTATTCCAAATGAAGAAGCCGGATGGCAATCTAAATTAACACTTGAGAGTTACCCAAATTCAAAAGTACGTGTTAGAAATAGCATTTCCATGTTTGAACTTAAAGTCGCTCAAACTGCCATTAGAGATGGATTTAATCCAATTTTATGTGGTGGAAAACTGACACAACAATGGATCATTGATTCATATTTGCAAGTTGAGGCAAATAATTTAAATTTCATCAAATATAAACAAGATGAACTACATGTAGAACAGTATTCTGGACTGATGGATTATGTCGCTGAGGCAGCTACAAACAGAGAGCTTGCAGCTGGCAAAGCCATCATTTTACCTTCTTCTTTCCAAGGATCTCCTCGCAATATGCGAGAAAGATACAATGATGCTATGGCTATTGTAACTAAATGTGGAAAACCAGATTTATTTATTGCATTTACATGTAATCCACAATGGCCAGAGATTGCACAGCATATGTTAATTGGACAAACTGCTTCCGACAGACCAGATTTGGTGGCAAGAGTCTTCAAATCAAATTAACTAAATTAATATGTGACATAACCATAACTCAGTTATTTGGCAAATGTCTGGCTTATGTTTATACCATAGAATTTCAAAAAAGAGGCCTTCCACATGCGCATATGCTTATAATTCTTCAAGAAAAATATATAATGGATACTGGTAATAAAGTGGATTCAGTCATGATTGCTAAACTACCAGATCCAGAAATACATGGTAGACTTTATGAAATTGTAACTAATCGCATGATTCATGCACCATGTGGAGATATTAATCCACAATCACCATGTATGGAAAATAAAACTTGCACTAAAGAATTTCCAAAAGATTATAGAGACAAAACTTATGCCAATTGTGATGGCTATCCATTATATAGAAGGGAAGGCTAAAATGCCATTTTTTGTGCAAAAAAAGTGGATAACAGATATGTGGTGCCATACAATCCACATTTGCTCATGAAGTATAATGCGCACATTAATGTGGAAGCTTGCATTTCTATAAACTCCATTAAACAGACATTGTAGAAACATGTATTAAGCCAAGTACACCATGGAAACTCTTTACTCACCTCAAATTAGAACAAAATATGAGATCACAAGGACAAAATTAATTCAATGAGTGGATCATCAAGATTGGAGAAGGAAAAACAGAACAAATTCAGAATTTACCTGATGATACAGTGGAAATTTATCAATTTATAAATATTGCATTAATCTGCAATGTGGGTCCAATCGCAAACTGTAATTGAAGTCCGTAGGACTTTGAAATTTACCCTCCCCTTTTTCAGTGACGCAACACTAACAATCTCTTTTTCCATTGGCTCCTTCTAAACCTGTAACTACAGTCTACACTAATTGATCATCTGCAAGGCTGCAAATCCAAGGTTCTACGACCAAGCCCCTTCAGCCAAATTTCAAGCCATTACGTGCATCACGTTGGACTTACGGGGCTGGAATTTAATATGGTCCTAAATCTGTCAGGTTTGAAAATATTTTTTCTACAATTAGCTCTAAATGGTATTTAGTTTAATATATAATCTTGGACAATCCATCACTGTGAAATTATGTTTAGCTTCAAATCTCATCCTAATGTTTTTGTGTCTTCATTATGAGTTTTCTAAGTGCTGTTATCAGTTCCATATTTCTTAAACTGTAAATGAACGGATTTATTGATGGAGTAATTGTTGTGTAAATGACAGATATTATTCTTTCTCCAATATCATGGTGAGTTGGAGCAGGATGAAGGTATGTGAATAAAATAGTTCCATAAAAGATAAAGACAACAGTCAGGTGTGAGGAACATGTAGAAAAAGCTTTATGTTTCCCTTCCTTGGTCGGGATCCTCAAGATCAACCTGAATATGTGCAAATATGGAAAAAAAGTGAATCCAAGGGCAAGAAATGCCATAGGTACAGAAGAAAGGTATAGATTAAGGAAATTTATAAAGCTGTCAGTGCATGAGAGCTGTAATACCAGATGGAGGTCACAAAAGAAACCGTAAATAATATTTTGTCCACAAAATGTCAGTCTAAGTGTACTAATGGTATGTATAAAAGCATTGGTAAATCCAAGCCCCCATACACCTGATGCCATCAGGATACAAACCTTCCAAGACATAATAGAGGTGTAATGCAGTGGTTGGCAAATGGCAACATATCTGTCGTAAGACATTGCAGCCAGCAAGAAAACCTCAGCACTCGCAAACAGTAGAAAGAAAAACATTTGAGTTACACAAGCCATGTGGGAAATGGACTTCATTTTGGAAAGCAAGTCAACAATCATTCGAGGGACAGTGACAGTGGAAGACAAGGCATCTATACATGCTAGGTGGCCAAGAAAGAAGTACATTGGGGTATGAAGATGGTGGTCATACTGAATAAGAACTAGAATGACTAGATTCCCAGTCAATGTCATCATATAAATAAGTAAAAATATCACAAATAATATAAATTGAACATTTGGAAAGTCAGAAAATCCAACAAGAAAAAATTCATGTCCTATAGTTTGGTTCTCCAGACTTGTTACTCTGTGCATGTTCCTGTCTGTATTTTAAAAAAAACAGCAATTAATAATATTAATGCTTAGGAGAGGATATACAATCACAAAGATAAACAAAGACATGATCTGAAATAATTTAAAGCAGTGAGATGATATAAAATATTGAAAGCTCTGACTTTCTTTGTGTTATGGAACCATACAGTTTGTTATAAGGTGGCTCAAGATGCTTCTATCCTAGACGTAAATACAATGGATTACTTGCCTGGGAAATATCAATTATTCAGTATAAAGAGACAGAAAATATCCATTTTATTGGGGCATGTAGGGTGAACCAAGATGGGTAGATGTTGGCAGAGAGTTCAGACAAATTGTGGTCCACTGGAGAAGGAACTGGCAACCCAATCCAGTAATGTTGCTAAGAAAATGTTATGGACAGGCCCAACCAGAGACATAATGATGAGACACCAGAAGACAAGCCTCTCAGGTCAGAAGGTGCCTACCATATTACTGAGAAAGAGCAGAGGGCAAGTACAAGTAACACCAGATCTAATGAAGTGGTTAGGCCAAAGCTGAAAGGACATGCAGCTGCAGATGTGTCTGGAGTGGAAAGAAAAGTCAGCTGCTGCAAAGAACAATTTAGCATAGAAAAATAGAATGTTAGAAATATGAACAAAGGCAAACTTGATGTGGTCAAGAATGAGATGACAAGGTTAAACATTGATATCCTGGGAATTGGTGAACTTAAATGGACTGGAATGGGACATTTCACATGAGACAACTGCCAGACATTCTACTGTGGTCAAGAATCCCGTAGAAGAAATGGAGTAGCCATCCTAGTCAATCAAAGAGTGGCCAAAGCAGTGCTCGGTGACAATCCAATAAATAACAGAATAATTTCAATTCAAATTCAAGGCAAGCCATTTATCACAGTGATCCAAGTCTATGCTCCAACCACGGATGTTGAAGAGGCTGAAGTTGTCCAGTTCTATGAAGACATTCAACACGTCATGGCATATAACACCAATAAAAAATCTTAATATCATCATAGGAGATTGGAAGCTAAAGTAGGGAACCAAAAGACACACGGAATAACTGGCAAATTTGGCATTGGAGTCCAAAATGAAGCAGATCAGAGATTAGTAGAATTTTGTCAAGATAATTCTCTGGTCGTAGCAAACATCCTCTTCCAACAGCCTCCGAGATGACTCTACACATGGACATCATCAGATGGACAATATAGAAATTAGATTGACTATATACTTTGCAGCCAAAGATGGAAGAGCTCTATACAATCAGCAAAAACAAGACCTGGAGCTGACTGCGGCTCAGGCCATAGTTCAAAATTAAATTGCATAGTTCAAAATTAAATTAAAGACAAGAGGGAAAATCATCAGACCAAGCAGATACGAAAAGCTAAAGTGGGCTTGATAAAAGACAAAAATGATAGTGACTTAACAGAAGAAGATCAGATAAAGAAGAGTGGCCAAAATACACTGAAGATCTATACAGGAAGGATCTTAACAACAGTGATGACCTCAATAATTTGTCCAATGAGCTGGAGACAGAAATCTTGGAGAGTGAAGTGAGATTGGCCCTAGGAAGTCTTGCTGATAATACGGCTGCAGGAGGTGATGGAATCCCAATTAAACTATTTAAAATTCTACAGGATGATGCTGTGAAAGTGTTACTTGCCTTATGCCAACACATTTTCAAAACTCAACAATGGCCAATAGACTGAAAAAGGTCAGTCTACATCCCAATGCTCAAAAAAGGCAGTGCCAAAGATTTCTCCAATTCTCAAACAATTGAACTCATTTCATATGCCAGAAAGGTAATGCTTAAGATTCTACAAGCTCGACTCAGAATCAAACATGGGACAACAGAATGGTTCAAGATCAGAAAATAGAGTGTGACAAGGTTTTTATATTGCCACCTTATTTATTCAACGTATATGCAGAATACATCATGCATAAGGTCGGACTGGATTAATCCGAAGCCAGAATCAATATTGCTGGAAGAAATATCAACATCCTCAGACACGCTGATAATACTACTCTGATGGCTGAAAGTAAGGAGGAACTAAAGGACCTGTTGATGAAGGTCAAAGAAGAGAGTGCAAAAGCTGGCCTGCTGCTCATTGTTAAAAAGACTAAGATCATGGCAAACAGCAATCTAACTTCCTGGCAAATAGATGGGAAGAAGTGGAGGCAGTGACAAGCTTTATTTTTCTGGGATACACAATCTCTGCAGATGGTGACTGTAGTCATGGAATTAAAATATGTTTGCTTCTGAGGAGTAAAGCTATGGCAAGCTTGGGCAAGCTAATAAAAAATAAATTTATTAAATTATCAACAATGGTATGCATAGTTCAAACTATGGTATTCCCAGTAGTAACATATGGATGTGAGAGCTTGACCATAATGAGGTCTAAGCACCGTCGGGGCAGTGACTGAGAGATGTACCTGGTTTGTTGTGGTCCATAGAGTCATGGAGAGTTGAACATGACTGGGTCTAAACAACAACAATGTTGTGCTTAAACTTCTTGCTCTTATAAGCTTCTAATTTCATATATATTTTCTCCCATGTTCCTGTCTAGAGGATATATTTAAATTAAACTATGATTTGGAGAAGCATACTCCTTTTGTTTTGTAGACCGCATGCTACTATAATAGCTATTATAATATCTCACCAATCAGACGTTGTTTAGTGACATCATCAGCTTGGTCCACATAGTACATTGTCTGACCCGACGCACATTTCTTTATTTCATCAGGGCTGCCATCCACACTAGGCAGCCTCTTTTTAGAGGTTTAAAGAACAATGTAGACATAGTAAGATGTATTGGCCTCCTATAATGGAAAATGGAACAATATAAAAAGATGTTTGACAAACATTGGAATGTCTTACTGGAAGATAAGGATTTAAAGCCACAAACAACTAGCTGGAGATATAATTTAAAAGATATACTCTCAAAAGGCCATCTAAAGAAACTCAAAAATATTACCTGGCTACAACTAAACAAATGCGACTTTAGATGTCCAGCTTGCAAATATGTCTGTCTAAAACATTTTCCTCTACATATGACAGTCAACATTTTAAAATAAAAGTATATATAAATGTTGTAAAAATATTTGTTTTCCACTAACATGGATTACTATAGATTGAACAATAAGTACAATCATGCACATATCAAAGAAAGCAATTGCAATAGTATGCTTTGTGATATAAAAAGCTCCTCTGGATAGAGGGCATTTAAGGAAATAGCTGATGGATAATCAGATCCTACTATATATAGATAAGATAGATGAGAAAACCACCTCCTGAACCAAATTGGGGAAAAAAAATAATCATTTATAAACTTACTATATTTGACAGTAGGTTAATGAAGAAAAATGTTAATATAATATGTGAATACAATAAAAGATTATGACTTAAGTGGGATAATAGATGGATTGGTTTTGATGTTTGAAGTTTATACAATTTGTAAATCATGTAGTATTTTATATTTAATATAGTATATATAAGAGCCACAGTATGTGCTCAAAGCTCCTTTCTTAACAACATTTGTGATGCCCAAGAATTGAAGCCAATTGGCTTTATAGAAAATTCCTCAACAATTCCAGAAAATAAATCTATAACAAAATAATGTTATAAGATTTAAAGAAGAAACACAATACAAACATATTTAAATATTAACTTAAAAATAAAATATCATTGAGTGCAAAATATGAGGACATCAGTGCAAGGGGCAAAAGAAAACTGAGGAGATGATAATTTAGGTGGAGATATTATATATTAAATCAGCACGGCTAATGTGAAAATAATATTCTGTTAGAGAGTAATACACCGGTGCACAAGATGCATATATGATAAATCCACAAAAAATATAAGAAAAGCATCCTATAGTAGTGCACTCATGAACAGACAAAAGTAGAAAGCTAAGTAAATAAAATATACCTTTTAATAAAGTACATAAAAACATAGATCACAAAAATATTTAAAACATTCTAGTAAACAAAGATACAAGGGATATGACATTCACATAAGGTCTAATACAATTAAATACAATACAAAATAGTAGTTGTAAACAGCTCTATAATCCTGTATAAAATGGCCTTAAACAGAAAAGTGTAAAGTGCATTTATCAACAGTAATAATGCTTGTACTGTATATGAGTAGAAAATAACTGCTAATACTCTCTGCAGTGTTATTGTACTGACACAACAGTTCTTGTATATACTACAGTAGTAAATACAATTCACATATAGGCACGCTCTCCCTGGCTCCTGGCTGCTAAGAACATCACCTCTAACTCAGATAATTCTGGTCTCCTCTCTCTCTCCCTGGCTCCTGGCTTCTAAGAACATAACCTCTAACTCAGATAATCTTGGTCTCCTTCTCTCTCTCCCTGGCTCCTAGCTGCTAAGAACACAGCCTCTAACTCAGATAATTCTGGTCTCTTTCTCTCTATCTCCCTGGCTCCTGGCTGCTAAGAACATCACATCTAACTCAGATAATTCTGGTCTCCTTCTCACTCTCTCCCTGGCTCCTGGCTCCTAAGAACATCACCTCTAACTCAGATAATTCTGGTCTCCTTCTCTCTCTTTCCCTGGCTCCTGGCTGCTAAGAACATCACCTCTAACTCAGATAATTCTGGTCTCCTCACTCTCTCCCTGGCTCCTGGCTCCTAAGAACATCACCTCTAACTCAGATAATTCTGGTCTCCTTCTCACTCTCTCCCTGGCTCCTGGCTGCTAAGAACATCACCTCTAACTCAGATAATTCTGGTCTCCTTCTCACTCTCTCCCTGGCTCCTGGCTCCTAAGAACATCACCTCTAACTCAGATAATTCTGGTCTCCTTCTCACTCTCTCCCTGGCTCCTGGCTGCTAAGAACATCACCTCTAACTCAGATAATTCCGACGTCCTTCTCTCTCTCTCCCTGGCTCCTGGCTGCTAAGAACATCACCTCTAACTCAGATAATTCTGGCGTCCTTCTCTCTGTCTCTCTGGCTCCTGGCTGCTAAGAACATAACCTCTAACTCCGATAATTCTGGTCCCCTTCTCTCTCTCTCCCTGGCTCCTGGCTGCTAAGGACATCACCTCTAACTCAGATAATTCTGGTCCTCTCTCTCTCTCCTTGGCTCCTGGCTGATAAGAACATCACCTCTAACTCAGATAATTATGGTCTCCTTCTCACTCTCTCCCTGGCTCCTGGCTGATAAGAACATCACCTCTAACTCAGCTAATTCTAGTCTCCTTCTCACTCTCTCCCTGGCTCCTGGCTGATAAGAACATCACCTCTAACTCAGATAATTCTGGTCTCCTCTCTCTCTCCCTGGCTCCTGGCTGCTAAGGACATCACCTCTAACTCACATAATTCTTGTCTCCTTCTCACTCTCTCCTTGGCTCCTGGCTGCTAAGAACATTAACTCTAACTTAGATAATTCTGGTCTCCTCTCTCTCTCCCTGGCTCCTGGCTTCTAAGAACATAACCTCTAACTCAGATAATCTTGGTCTCCTTCTCTCTCTCCCTGGCTCCTAGCTGCTAAGAACATCACCTCTAACTCAGGTACCAGGACTTCTAAGGATTCTCTACCATTGTTCCTGATTATATATTAATTTTGTGATTATTATCTGTTTTTTAAACAAAAAAAGGTAAGTCAGAGGTGCTCATCAGAGAACAAATCAACCTTAATAGGTGAGTTCTATGGCCATGATAAGCCACTCTGAGAGCAACCTCTTTTAGCTCACTTGTGCCCTTCACAGGGAGAAATATCCTGTAGTATATAAGTCTGGTCCCACTCAAAAGAGTGACCCAGCCCCAAAATACCAGGCAATTCTACCCTGAACAGGAGAAGCAGCAAACCCCAGACGCGTTTCTGCCTTTATGGGTCTCGTCAGTGAGGTGCAGCTAAACTCCCTAAGGCACAGTGAGCAAGGGGTCCACGTCTGGAGTCCCCTAATACCCTTAGGGAGACTAAACCCTAAGGGTAATTTGCATAAACAAAAAAAGGTAAGTCAGAGGGGCTCATCAGAGAACGAACCAACCTTAATAGGTGAGTTCTATGGCCATGATACGCCACTCTGAGAGCAACCTCTTTTAGCTCACTTGTGCCCTTCACAGGGAGAAATATCCTGTATTGTATCAGTCTGGTCCCACTCAAAAGAGTGACCCAGCCCCGAAATACCAGGCAATTCTACCCTGAACAGGAGAAACAGCAAACCCCAGACGCTGTTTATTATATCTACTGACATATCCACTTTTCATCTAGATATAATTGTATTTCCTCTGTTCCATCCCCCATCATTTGCATTGATTGTTAAGCCATGTGTGGTGGGCAGTAACCCTATACCCCATGTCAAATCATCTCCATTTGCTTTCAGATAATTCTGGTCTTCTTCTCACTCTCTCCCTGGCTCAATCCCTTCCCTCCCTGCCCCTCACCCAACCCACCCCTTGTTAGCTTTAATTTATTGCCACACTAATCTTCTACACCTGACCAATTAGCAGCTTCTGCTACCTATTCGTATTAACTCTTTACACAATGTTTCTGCTTGCCTGCTTCTCCCTCATATCCTCCTGTCTTTTCCTCAGACTCTTCTTAACTTCTCCCCCTTTTGTCTCCAACACAACCATCTCACCTATCATGCCCTCCTCTACTCTTCCCATCTACAGGTTACATCACCTGGCCACTAGGGACAGATACCATATTACATAATAGTGTCACTTTATATCACATTTTTTCCCTCTCTAACTAATGGATAACCTATCCTCTTTATTTTCACAACTTCCTTCTTATGTACCTCTCACTTTCTTCCTAAACTCGCTATTTTTTATCTACTGATCCCAGGTCTCTGTCTCTTCCATTACCTTTAAATTGTAAGTGGTGAGTGTCTAATCTTGTGGGGTGCTTTCGGAAAAAGCACTTCTTACAAGACTAGAAGCTCAAAACAAGGCCCTCCTTTTTTTGCTTGTTGTCATTATTGTATATTTCCTTGTTCTTCTCCCCTGTACAGTGCTATGGAATATGTTGGCACGGTACAAATAAAAGTTAATAATAATAATAATAATAATAATAATAATAATAGGCAGATTATTGCAAAAAAGAAGAGTATATACTGGTGTCAAAAAAATAGCAGTTGTATTGTATACTGCAGTTGTTGGTAAGTATCAATATGAGTAGATAGTTGCGCCTGTAATTAAGGCTAGCTGTGCTACCTTAATGTAACATACACATTGAAGAGAGTAAAAAGATCCATCTTCTCTTTAAACAGTGTAACATACACCTGTAACACATTGGTATGTATTTGTAATCCACGCTGTAATAGGAGACCACTTAAGTGTATATACTCAAAAGATTCACCTAGTTGTATTGAGTAGTCTCACTAGAGCAACGTTCTCCCTCGTTGGGAACTCTGTGTTTGGTATAGACCTGCAGCTACTTCACTGTCGCTGTATGGTAACAAGTATCCAGATCAGGAGACCTCCTCTGCAATGAAAATTCTAAATTGCCGCCTTATGGGTCCTTAAAGGACTGTATAGGTCCTTAAGAGACCCGTAAAAATATAAAAAATAATTAACCCTATCATGCATGGGGCCCTATACAGAGCCCCATCAACCCCTAAAAAACCCTTTCACTCATGGGGGTCAATCCAGACCACCATAAACCCTTAATTAACCCTGTCACTCATGGGGGTCAATACAGACCCCCATAAGCCCTTAATTAACCCTGTCACTCATGGGGGTCAATACAGCCCCCCATAAGCACTTAATTAACCCCCTCACTTATGGCGGTCAATACAGACATCCATAAACCCCTAATTAACCCTGTCACTCATGGGGATCAATACAGACCCCTATAATACATATAATTAACCCTGTCACTCATGGGAGGCAATACAGACCCCCATAACCACATAATTAACACCGTCACTCATGGGGGTCAATACAAACCCCCATAAGCACTTAATTAAACCCCTTACTCATGGGGGTCAATACAGACCCCCATAATACATATAATTAACCCTGTCTCTTATGGGGGTCAATACAGAACCCCATAAGCACTTAATTAACACTGTCCCTCATGGGGGTCAATACAGACCCCCATAAGCTCTTAATTTACCCTGTCACTCATGGGAGTCAATACAGACCCCCATAAGCCCTTCATTAACCCTGTCACTCAGGGAGGTCAATACAGACCCCCATAAGCACATAAATACCCCCTCATTCATGGGGGTCAATAAAGACACCCAAAAACCCCTAATTAACTCTGTCACTCTGGGGGTTCAATACAGAACCCCATAAAACATATCATTAACCCTGTCACTTATGGGGGTCAATACAGACCCCCATAACCACTTAATTAACCCCATCACTCATGAGGGTCAATACAGACCCCATAAACCCATAATTAACCCTGTCACTCATGGTGGTCAATACAGACCCCCATAAGCCAATAAATAACCCTGGCACTCAGGGGGGTCAATACAGACCCCCATAAACCCTTAATTTACCCTGTCACTCATAGGGGTCAATACAGACCCTCATAAGCACTTAGTTAACCCTGTCACCCATGAGGGTCATCAATACAGCCCCCCATAAGCACTTAATTAACCCTGTCACTCATGGGGGTCAATACAGACCCCCATAAGCCAATAAATAACCCTGTCACTCATGAGGATAAATAGAGACCCTCATAAGCCTCTATTTAAACACATCAGTCCCATAAGGGTATATTATGACCCTTATGGGGCTGGTACAACCTAACATTAACCGCATAAGTGCCATGACGGTCCTCAAGGACCATCATGCCACTAAGTATAAACACTACGCTGCACTATACCCCCCCAATAAAACATTACATCTAAAATAACCCCCCTCTACACTAACCTTTTAACACCTACACTACCTACCTACCCTCTAATAACCCCACACCACTCTAATTACAGAAAATAATACAATACAAATAAAATGAAATATAATACAATACCCCCCAATCTAATATACAATACATCCTATCTATCTAATATACATTCCCCGAACTATCTAATATACAATACATCCTATCTATCTAATATACATTCCCCAATCTATCTAATATACAATACATCCTATCTATCTAAAATACATCACATAATCTAATATACAATACATCCTATCTATATAAAATACATCCCACAATGTAATATACAATACTATATAATATACAATACATCCTATCTATATAAAATACATCCCCCCTATGTAATATACAATAAATGCTATCTCTATATGAAATACTCTAAATCTAAGCACAAATAAAATAATTAAGACCACTTACCTTTGCAGATGTCCTTTCAGATCAGCAACCTAGGGAAAAAAATATCAATAGTGCCACCTATTTACAGAAAAAAAAAAAAAATATTATAAATATTCTAAATATTCTACTCACCTTTCCAGCATGTCCCCATCCTTCTTCTTTTCTTCTTCTCCAGCGGCCCCTGTTAAAAAAAAAACATAACATTAGTACAAATACATAAACATAAAACAAAATAAAATAAACATAATCTACATTGTACTTACCTCCTCCTCTTCTGCCCTGCCGTGGAACCGAGCTCTAAAAAAATAAATAAAAAAATAAATAAAAATATAACGGAGATTCGCATTGGCGGACCTCCCAGACACTAATATGCCACCCTAAAATCCCACTCTGATTGGATAATGCACCTGTCAATCTTTATTTAAACCAATCACAAGGCGCAGATGCCTTCAGCCAATCACAATGGAATACACCCCCACAGGGTGATTGGCTGGAGGCATCTTGCCATTCTGATTGTTTGCATTGACAATAGCCAATCACAATGGAATACACCCCCACATACTGATTGGTGAAGACATTTACACCTTCTGATTGGCTGTTGTCAATGTCAATCAGTATTACAGCCAATGAGAAGGCGCAGATGTCTTCAGCCAATAACCCTGTGGGGGTGTATTCCATTATGTTTGGCTAATGGCAATAAAGCCTTCTGATTGGTTTTAATAAAGATTGACAGGTGCATTATCCAATCAGAGTGGGATTGTGGGGTGTATCCCTTTCTCATTGGCTCACACATTGGCGTCTCCTGATTGGCTGAATTTGAAAGACAGCGTTTTCAGCCAATCAGCTGCCATTGCCAATTTTCTTCGAGAAAACTGTGTAGGAGGCTCATTAGCATTGGAGAGATCCACGAGTGCGAATCTGTTATTTATTTTTTTCTATTTTTTTATTTTACGATTTTTTTGATTCTTCCAGGGCCCATCCGGGGCAGAAGAGGAGGAGGCCGGGGACATCGTGGAGAGGTAAATACAATGTATATTATGTTTATTTTACTTTGTTTTGAGGTTTATGTCTGTTGTACTAATGTAATGTTTTTTTTCAACAGGGGCCACGCCGGCGTAGAAGAAAAGAAGAAGGACGGGGACATGCTGGAAGGTGAGTACAATATTTATAATATGTATGTATTGTATGTTACATAGGGGGATGTATTTTATATAGATAGGATGTATTGTATATTAGATGGTGGGATGTATTTTCAATAGATAGTATTTATTGTATATTACATAGATTGGGGGATGTACATTACATAGATAGGATGTATTGTATATTACATAGATTGGGTGATTTATTTTAGATAGATATTATTTATAGTATATTACATAGATTGGGGGATGTATATTAGATAGATAGGATGTATTGTATATTAGATATATTGGGTGATGTATTTTAACTAGATAGTATTGATTGTATGTTAGACAGATAGGGGGTATTGTATTCTATTTCATTTTATTTGTATTGTATGTATTGTATATATTATATGTATTTCCTTTTCAGGTGTGTAATTTATTTTTATTTTTTTCTGTAGTGGGGGGAGGGTTGTAATGTACTTTTTTATTTTCTGTAATGTTCCTTTTTTTATTTGTTGTGACAAGTTTTTTATTTTCGGTAATGTAGATTTATTATTTTTTGTGATTTAGGTTTTTTATGTAATGTAGATTTTTTTATTTTTGGTGCTTTTAGTTTGTTTCATTTTCTCTAATTACAGTGGTGGGGGTATTAAGGGGTAGGTAGGTAGTGTAGGTCTTAATAGGTTAGTGTAGAGGGGGTTAGTTTAGATTTCATGGTTTATTGGAGGGCTATAGTGCAGTGTAGTGTTTATACTTAGTGTCATGAGGGTATTGGAGAACCCTCATAGCACTTACGGGGTAATGTTAGGCTTCTAACTAACTGTTCCATGAGGGTCTTTAAATACCCTTATGGGACTAATGGGGTTAAATAGAGGCTTATGAGGGTCTGTATAATAAGAGACATGGTTAAAATGGTGTAGTGCTTACACTTTGGATCATGAGGGTCCTGGATGACCCTCATGGCACTTAAAGTGTTATTACATGCGTTCATTAGTGTGTTATAGGGGTCTATATAGTTGAGGCACACAGTACACTCACATTGTGTGGAAAAAAGCATTTCAACACTTTCTTTTATTGTCCCGTCATTTTTGACGGGCAAGTCGCTAGTACAATATAACTGCTTTATTTTTGACACCAGTATATACTCATCTTTTTTGGAAAGTGGAATTGTTCATTCTCTGTCAGTACATTAACTCTGCAGAGAATATTAGCAGTTATTGTCTACCCATATTCAAGCATTATTACTGTTGATAAAGGCACTTTTCACTTTCCTGTTTACGGCATACCATTTTTATACAGGATTATAGAGCTGTTTACAGCTACTATTTTGTATGGCATTTACTTGTATTAGATCTTATTTCACTGTCATATCCCTTGTATCTTTGTTTACTAGTATGTTTTAAATATTTTTGGGATCTATGTTTTTATTTTATTTACTTAGCTTTCTACGTTTGTCTGTTCATGAGTGCACTACTATAGGATGCTTTTCTTATAATTATTTGTGAAGTTAGGTGGAGAACAACTAAATGAAGAATTATTGGTAAAGCAATATTGTAATTCTGATATCTCGCTTATATCTTGAATAAATTGTACATAGGGTTAATAAAAACACACATTTTAGTAAAGAATGAATTAGTAAGTATTGATATATAAAGAAGCAATTGATTTGAGTTACTATTTACATGTAAAATGAAATGATGCTCTGATTAATTAATGCTAAGGATTGAACTGCAATAAATAAAATGCATTCAATAATGAATAGAAAAAGTCAAAATTTGAAAGTAAGAAATTATTATAAGTATTGTTTTTAAATAGAAACAGGTGCCTATAGCAACCAAAAGCCATTAAATAGAGGCTGCCTAGTGTGTAACCAGCTGTATCTTCTGTCACATAGATGGATCCTTTAGTTCTGTACCTGCCAGAGGGAGATCCTGAGCCTAATGATAAAACCCAAATCACTTCTTCAATATGGCAAATACAAATCATATAAACTTGAGGACACATTTGTATAAACAGATAAACTTATGAAGATGTTTCACACAGCACCACACTTAATAAATGTTGGGTTAATTTTGTTTACAAATATTAGTTGGAAGATAATTAGAAAAAACGTAATTAAAGTTATAACAAAAACACGTTTACATGTTTGTCATAATCAAAACCATATATATAAATATAAGCAGTGATATAAATAATATATTGTTCCTTGTTACTTTTATCATGTAGATGGTGAGTCTGAAACGTACTTCTTTGTAAGACGCTGTTCTAACACTTTTTTAATATTGTTTATATATCAGCACAAATTCTGACATAAAAGGCTGATATATATGTGTATCCCTTCTTGTCAGAAAATAAGCTAAGAAAACATAAATATCACATATATAGTTGTGAGCATACGAGCTGTTGCGAAGCGAGGGGCCGCATTTGCGAAAGGTGGAGGCTCCAACGTCGGCTGTGTTTGTCTGCAAATGCGGACCCTCTCAAAGCGAGGTGACGCATTTGCGGAGGTGGAGGCTTAAAGGTGCCTCACACGCGGTTAAAATCACACACACACGCACGACTTAGAAAAAAAAAAACGACCTCGGAACCAACCTTAACGTAACAAACACCCACACGCACGAAAAATACGACCATAACGGCAGAACCGCGCGCACCTAAAAACAGTCAAAACACACCAAATACTCACAAAATATACATAAAAAGCTTACCTATAGCAAGGAGGGACACCCAGGACCTCTGAAAGTGAAGTTACATCTCCATTTAAGTCCAAATTCCCGAGTTAGTTGGAATATAATAACGCTGCAGACATGCTCATGTCTATTGGAATATAATAACCCTGCAGACATACTCATATCTATTGGAATAAAATAACCCTGCAGACATGCTCATATCTATTGGAATAAAATAACCCTGCAGACATGCTCATGCCTATTGGAATAAAATAACCCTGCAGACACGCTCATGCCTATTGGAATATAATAACCCTGCAGACATGCTCATGCCTATTGGAATATAATAACCCTGCCGACATGCTCATGTCTATTGGAATATAATAACCCTGCAGACATACTCATGTCTATTGGAATATAATAACCCTGCAGACATACTCATATCTATCACATATATAGTTGTGAGCAGGCGAGCTTGCTTAAGCCGTTGCTCACGCTAGCGGGCTCGCATAGCGAGCCCGCGGCCCTCGCGAAGCGAGGGTCGCAGTTGCTGGCAAGGAGCGCCGCAGGCGCTCCTTGCCAGCAACTGCAGCCCTCGCGAAGAGGGCTGCAGCCCTCGCAGCAACTGCAGCCCTCGCGCTCCTTGACAGCATTTGCGGCCTTTGCGAAGAGAGGGAGCTGTGCGTGCACGCCCCTGGAGAGAGGGAACTGTGCGTGCACGCCCCTGGAGAGAGGGAACTGTGCGTGCACGCCCCTGGAGAGAGGGAGCTGTGCATGCACGCTGCTGGAGAGAGGGAGCAGAACTCTATGCCCCATTAGACCCATCAGACTACTTACATTCATTGGAGCATTTCAATTTACCTCCGCCATGTCTCCCCTGCCTGCACATTTTCTGCAGAGGCAGGGAGTTTCAGAATTACGTCACATGCATGCAAAGTCATTCAGGAAGTCCCTGCCTCTGCAGAAAAACGTACAGGCAGGAGATGCATAGTGGTGGATAATTGAACAGCTTCGATGAATGTAAGTAGTCTGATGGGTCTGACTGATAGTGACAGATCTGACTGATCGGGACCATGAAGGCCTGGCCTGGGGGGACATGAAGGCTTAGCCTGGGGGGACATGAAGGCTTAGCCTGGGGGGACATGGCATCATGGGCTGGAGGCCATAAACTAATAAAAAAAAATACATATATTCAACAAAATGTGCACTGGGACATTATTTATATATATATATATATAGATATAGATATAGATAGATAGATATATTTATATATATATATATATATATATATATACTGTATATATTATAAATATATTATAGATTTTATACACACTTATATTATACAGATTATAAGTATATAATATATTATATGTATTGTGTGTGTGAGGTGTGTGTGTAATGTG
>JAPZIH010000013.1:0-95000 GCA_027410445.1 Discoglossus pictus | reverse complement strand
AGGTGTGTGTGTAATGTGCAGTGTGTATACATATATATATATATATATAATGATGTATTTGTGTGTGTGTGAGGTGTGTGTGTAATGTGCAGTGTGTATACATATATATATATATATATATAATGATGTATTGTGTGTGTGTGTGTGAGGTGTGTGTGTAATGTGCAGTGTGTATACATATATATATATATATATAATGATGTGTTGTGTGTGTGTGAGGTGTGTGTGTAATGTGCAGTGTGTATACATATATATATATATATATATAATGATGTATTGTGTGTGTGTGTGAGGTGTGTGTGTAATGTGCAGTGTGTATACATATATATATAATGATGTGTTGTGTGTGTGTGAGGTGTGTGTGTAATGTGCAGTGTGTATACATATATATATATATATATATAATGATGTGTTGTGTGTGTGTGAGGTGTGTGTGTGTAATGTGCAGTGTGTATACATATATATATATAATGATGTGTTGTGTGTGTGTGAGGTGTGTGTGTGTAATGTGCAGTGTGTATACATATATATATATATAATGATGTATTGTGTGTGTGTGTAATGTGCAGAGTGTATACATATATATATAATGATGTATTGTGTGTGTGTGAGGTGTGTGTGTAATGTGCAGTGTGTATACATATATATATAATGATGTATTGTGTGTGTGTGTGTAATGTGCAGTGTGTATACATATATATATATATATATATATAATGATGTATTGTGTGTGTGTGTGTGAGGTGTGTGTGTAATGTGCAGTGTGTATACATATATATATATATATATAATGATGTATTTGTGTGTGTGTGAGGTGTGTGTGTAATGTGCAGTGTGTATACATATATATATATATATATATATAATGATGTATTGTGTGTGTGTGTGTGAGGTGTGTGTGTAATGTGCAGTGTGTATACATATATATATATATATATAATGATGTGTTGTGTGTGTGTGAGGTGTGTGTGTAATGTGCAGTGTGTATACATATATATATATATATATATATATATATATAATGATGTATTGTGTGTGTGTAATGTGCAGTGTGTATACATATATATATATATATATATAATGATGTATTGTGTGTGTGTGTGAGGTGTGTGTGTAATGTGCAGTGTGTATACATATATATATAATGATGTGTTGTGTGTGTGTGAGGTGTGTGTGTAATGTGCAGTGTGTATACATATATATATATATATATAATGATGTGTTGTGTGTGTGTGAGGTGTGTGTGTGTAATGTGCAGTGTGTATACATATATATATATAATGATGTGTTGTGTGTGTGTGAGGTGTGTGTGTGTAATGTGCAGTGTGTATACATATATATATATATAATGATGTATTGTGTGTGTGTGTAATGTGCAGAGTGTATACATATATATATAATGATGTATTGTGTGTGTGTGTGTGTAATGTGCAGTGTGTATACATATATATATATATATATATATATATATATAATGATGTATTGTGTGTGTGTGTGAGGTGTGTGTGTAATGTGCAGTGTGTATACATATATATATATATATAATGATGTATTGTGTGTGTGTAATGTGCAGAGTGTATATATATATATATATATATAATGATGTATTGTGTGTGTGTGTGAGGTGTGTGTGTAATGTGCAGTGTGTATACATATATATATATATAATGATGTATTGTGTGTGTGTGAGGTGTGTGTGTAATGTGCAGTGTGTATACATATATATATATAATGATGTATTGTGTGTGTGTGTGTGAGGTGTGTGTGTAATGTGCAGTGTGTATACATATATATATATAATGATGTATTGTGTGTGTGTGTGAGGTGTGTGTGTAATGTGCAGTGTGTATACATATATATATATATATAATGATGTATTGTGTGTGTGTAATGTGCAGTGTGTATACATATATATATATATATATAATGATGTATTGTGTGTGTGTGTGAGGTGTGTGTGTAATGTGCAGTGTGTATACATATATATATAATGATGTGTTGTGTGTGTGTGAGGTGTGTGTGTAATGTGCAGTGTGTATACATATATATATATATATATATATAATGATGTGTTGTGTGTGTGTGAGGTGTGTGTGTGTAATGTGCAGTGTGTATACATATATATATATAATGATGTGTTGTGTGTGTGTGAGGTGTGTGTGTGTAATGTGCAGTGTGTATACATATATATATATATAATGATGTATTGTGTGTAATGTGCAGAGTGTATACATATATATATAATGATGTATTGTGTGTGTGTGAGGTGTGTGTGTAATGTGCAGTGTGTATACATATATATATAATGATGTATTGTGTGTGTGTGAGGTGTGTGTGTAATGTGCAGTGTGTATACATATATATATAATGATGTATTGTGTGTAATGTGCAGTGTGTATACATATATATATATATATATATCACATATATAGTTGTGAGCGTACGAGTTGTTGCTAACGCTGCGGGCTCGCGTAGCGAGGGCACTGCCCGAGGGTCTCAGTTGCTGCAAGGAGCGCCGAATTCGCGAGGGCACTGCCCGAGGGTCTCAGTTGCTGGCATGGAGCGCCTACGGCGCTCCATGCCAGCACCTGAGGACCTCGCAAAGCGAGGGCCGCAGTTGCTGGCATGGAGCGCCGAAGGCGCTCCTTGCCAGCAACTGCGACCCTCGCAAACTTCACGTCGCAACCCAAACAGTACGACACACACATTACGACACTCGCAAACAACATACGACACACGTTCACACACATTACGGACTCGCAACACTCGGACATTACAAAATGTAAAACACAATACATACACACACCACATACATAAAAAACTTACCTACACCAAGAGGGAGCACCCAGCACCTCAAAAATCCAACTTACACCTCGATTTTACTTCAAATAAAACAGTTTAGAGACTAAAAAAAAAACAAAGCGAGAGAAAAAATGGCCGCCGAACAAAACTAAAACGAGGCTACAGCACTCTAAACTCGCAAAACACCACAAGAAACTCGCAAAACACCACAAAACACCTACGGATATTCCGATACAAACGTATAACACACATTACTCGCCATTTGACGCCAATGCGGAAGTACACGACTACGCTAACGGTTTGGTCTCGCGCACGCACAGTGTTACACTGCACACATTCAGCACGCTTACACAGCAGATCCACACCACTAATGCTGCAGCAACATCAAAACACATTCACAGCTCTTCACCACAATGCTTTAAAATAGGTAAAGTATATTCATTTATTAATGTATTATATATTTCATTATTACACACTAAACAGCATTAGCTACCTTACAATTTCATTGCCGTCATTTTTTGACGGGCAATTCGCTAGTTGAAATATAATAACCTGCAGACATACTCCTATCTATTGGAATATAATAACCCTGCAGACATGCTCATGTCTATTGAAATATAATAACCCTGCAGGCATGCTCATGTCTATTGGAATATAATAACCCTGCAGACATGCTCATGTCTATTGGAATATAATAATCCTGCAGACACGCTCATGCCTATTGGAATATAATAACGCTGCAGACATGCTCATGTCTGTTGGAATATAATAATCCTGCAGACACGCTCATGCCTATTGGAATATAATAACCTGCAGACACGCTCATGTCTATTGGAATATAATAACCCTGCAGACATGCTCATGTCTATTGAAATATAATAACCCTGTGTGTGAGATATTATAACAATGTATTATTATTGCTCTTAATTTCATGTGTTATTTCCCTACAACTAAAATGATTCTTTTGTCAGTCAGATATCATGACTTACCAGACACAATGCTGCGGGTGTTATGGCCGATGCCCATCAGGTGCCAGCTGTTCCAGCCTTTGGTTCCTTTATGTCTCTCTCTTACAGTGTATGTCACTCACAAGACTCAGCTCCACCTTATAAACCTCACAGCTCTTACATTTCCCCGGAGCTCATTACAACTTTCTCAAGTCTGTTTACTCTCACAGGAAAAAAAATGTTTTTCTGTAACTTTCTGAAGATCATGTCATCAGGAGACTGAGCAACTTCTGGCCAATTGTAACCTGTGATATGGCATAGCTGGTATTATGATCTCATCCATCCTGGCTTACAGGGAAATAGCCATGGTCCTGAGGATGGTGGACATTAGCACTTTACCTATAAAAAGATATTTTCAATAAGCTGTTGTAAAAAAATGCTTGATAACTGAACTTTAATGTTACTATTTGAACTCAAAAATAATTGTCATGCTCCCTTTACCTGTCTAGGTCTCTCATTGTCATTAATTACCACTCACATTAGAGAGTGATTGGCACAAAGAGTATGCCCAGTTGGTTAATTCTGAGTCTTTAACTCAAAGTGTTACAGGGTTTTTGTTACAAAAACCTTGATGGTGTAGAATCCTGAACTGAAGTCCAGTGGTGACAGGTGAAAAGTAAAATTTAGTTTTCTACATGTGTCAAAGTGCTGTTTTGTTCATAAGCTTGTATGAATGGAAGCAGCACATTTCCATAACATTAAAGATATCTAATACTTCTTCTCTATTTATTGCCTTGTGCTTGATATATAGTGAGAAAACAAGATGCATTAAAACCATTTCTTGTTCAGTGCTTGGGCAGAGTCACTTACTGACAATTTACTGTCAATTTTCCCATGTCCTGATGCAAGCCTCCAATACAGAGAAAATCTAACTGGTTGGATGCATTAATTCGCCTGCCCAGCTGGTACCTCCTCTTGACAAACTGGTGTCATCAGTGGGATTGATGCTATCAATAGGGAAAAGCTGAGTAACAGAGACCAGTGAAGTAGTGGTATATATATGGTCCAATTTGATGAGCTCCGCATTTTCATACTAAGAGAACATATCCATAACAGGGGATCTAGAATGCCATTGTGACAGAGTTGCATTATTTGGATTAGGAGCAAGGAGTCCACAAAGAGCTCTGGGAATGCCCCAAGGGAAGAACCTAGTTATGAAGTTCCCTGTCCCATCCTAAGGTGAGGAGCTAATGCCACTGGATTGTCGTAATGAGAGAAGGGTTGTTGCCAAAAAGCAGAATAGAGGCAATTAGAGGACAATGAGGACAGTAAGTGGGGAGGTCACTAGAAAGCATCACAGCCAGATCTTCACTGATTCTGACACACTTCCAAGAAACCTTCCAAATGGAGCCTTTCAGCAATTTGATGATTCTGGGGTAAGGGCATCAAAAGCTTTCTATGGGCTTTTAAACTGCAGTCCCAGCTCTAACCACTCAAACCCAAGGGCTGGATCCATCTCCTGGTAGGCCGGCTTAGTGGGGTGAGCCAGCAAAGTCTACTGGGCAATTCCTCTCCATTTCTCAGAGAACTACTATGAGGGTGCCATTGGCCATTCCAGGAAGCAATTCTGGGACCTGGCCCAGGAGGCAAAGGGCTCAAATTAGGAGCTATGTGTAAGCTCTGTCACGCTTGTGATGGCTGAAAGAATGGGCACCAGGTTTAAACCACTCAGAAAGCTGCCCATGTTATGGTGCTGGAGCATTTTTTCAAGTTTTTTCCTCCAGCCATGACAGTCTGTGTCCAAGACAGATGACAAACCACTGCAGAAGAGGCTGGTCACCAAGTGGACTAGTACAGAGATGACTTTGAGAGAATTCAGAGCCACTCCCCCATCCATTGATTTCTACTCAGCTCGGCCACCTAGATCTGCACTACCCATCGCAGTAGCCCAGACTGGACCACAGCTCTGGCAAGAAGGGTGAATCCAACCAAAGATCTCCTTTTCTTCCTGCCCCACCACGGCTATCCCATCATTCCTTAGGAATGGGAAAACTCTGCCAGAGGTGAGGTGCTTTTTGTTGTCAATAGCTGGGGCATATGATTTTGCATCTGAATTACTCAGACAAGTAAATTGTGTTTATTCTGTGTGTGCAGTGATTTGGTACAGGTGAGAAGGGAATGTTTTTGACTGAGTTAAACTTGCATATACGTTTGGGCCTTGTGTGTGACTATTTCCAGAAGGGAGTTCAAAGAAAAGGGTCAAATTGTAGTATTTTTGTAATTTGTAATTAGAAGTCAGTTCAGTGGCAATCTCACTCAGTGTACAACCTGCCAAATGTATGAACTGCTGGAACAACTGATCCAGGATCCATAGCTCTGTGACAGGTGTGAGCATGTTGCCTCTCTGGAAGTTCAGATTGGAGAAATGCAGAGGAGAATTGCAGCACTTACTGATATTCCATTGGAAAGGGGGTTGGTGCTGAGTACAGTTTAGCTGGGCCTAGCATGGAGGGTGAAGATGTGGCTAGTGAGAATGTCCAAGGAAGGTAGCTGGGTTACAGGTACAAGATCGCCAGATTGATTGAAACTGTTGGGGATGTCCATTCAGGAATGGCAATGCCAGATAGATCTGTTCCCTTTAACAGCTGGGAGAAGAGTTCTACTGGAGGAGTGGGAGGGCAGAATAGGCAGAGAAACAGACAGATTTTTGTGGTAGGGGACACTATTATTAGGAAGGTAGGAAGGGTGATTTGTCACCCAGATCCCAGCAATCAAACAGTTTGCTGTCTTCCAGGTGCTCGGGTTCAGCATGTTGTGGATCTAGTAGATACATTACTGGGTGGGGCTGGAAATGAACCAGTGGTCTGGGTACATATTGGTACCAATGACAAAGTTAGTTAACCCAAGTATAGTGGCAGGCACTCCAGAACTACAGAGTCATAACATAAGATGTATGCTTACTAATGTCAGAAGCTTGAAAGGAAAAATGGTAGCATAAGAATTATTAGCAGTTAATGAAAAATGGGATTTAATAGGTATTACTGAAACATGGTGGGATAATTCTCATGACTGGACTGTTAATCTGGATGGTTATAACCTATTTAGGAAAGATAGTGGAAATGGTAAAAGGGGATTAGGGATTTGTCTTTATGTTAAGCTGAATTTAAGCCTATAGTCAGAGAAGATATTTATGCAGGAACTAGCAGTAATTCTGAATGTTTGTGGGTAGAGTTAAAAACCGGAGCAGCAAATTCTAAAATAATATTAGTAGGAGTATGCTATAAACCACCAAATATAGCTGATAGTGAGGAAATACAATTATTGTTACAGATTGGAAATGCATACCTTGAAACATACTGGATGAGTGTAACCAGCAGTAGGGGTAAAGGAAGCAGGTTCTTTGCGAAACAGTGATCACAACACAGTCTCATTTGAGATTTAATAAAAAAAACAAAATGGTAAGGGGCCAACAAAAACTGTTTATTTTAAAAGGGCACATTTTAATGGTGTAAGGGCAGCAATACAAAGTATAGACTGGGACAGAGTACTGTCGGGTAAAAACACTGACCATAAATGGACAACATTTAAATCCTTACTAAATATACATACACATCGGCATATACCGTGTGGGAATTAAAGTAAAAGGAGTAAATCACATCCAATGTGGCTTAACAATGGTTTAAAGATCAAGATACAGAGTAAATAATAGGCATTTAATGTATACAAACAAGACGGATCAGAGACTGCTTTACGGGAGTACAAGGAAATCAACAAGGCAGCAAAAGGGCGATTAGACTGGCTAAAATAGAAAATGAAACAATGAGTTGCAAAAGAGAGTAAGACTAACCCTAAAATATTTTTTTAAGTATATTGATGGGAAGAAGGTGAGGAAGGAAGCTATAGGAACATTACAATGTGACACAGGCCGTCTGATAATTAGTGACCAGGAAACGGCAGATGAGCTAAATAGGTTCTTTTCTTCATTATACACAAGGGTGGTACCAGTGGTTAAGACACTGCAACATAATGCGGCTACACTACCTTCACCAAATAACTGTTTAATGCAGGAAGAAATCCAAAAGAGGTTGGAAAAAATAAATGTCAATAAATCCCCAGGTCCTCATGGAATACATCCAAGGGTACTGAGGGAACTGGGTTCTGTAATAGCCATCCATTATATCTAATTTTTCAAGATTCACACAACACAGGGTCTCTACCAGATGACCGGAGAAAAGTTTATTTTATTGTATATGATGTTTTATTTTTAACACTCAAATTGATAAAGAGAAACTCAACCATTCTTCTCTTAAAGTTGTTGACTTACACTCCCAAGTTATTCTGTTTTCTTAGTGCAGCTCAGAAATTGTGGTTCTTCAGACTGTATATCAGAGTATTTAGCACTGGGGTTATAACAGTATAACATACACATATTAGCTTGTGCTAAGTCATTCATCACAGTCTCTCCCTGTATGGACTGTTAACATGTTAAGTGGCCAAAGTGAAGCACATTAAATATGGCCTTACTTATTGTAGTGCAGAAAATGGAAGAAAGAAACAGATGGAAGGGGAAAGGAGAAAGGGGAAAGAAAACAGGGATTTTTTTTATTAAGCTTTACACATATATGTTTTTTTCACTGCACTGTGTAATTGGTTATTATGAGTCATTCCAGTAACAACCTCACTCAGTGTACATCCTGGAACGTGTATGGACTTCTGGAACAGCTGATCCAGAGTCCATAACTCTTTGGGAGGTATAAGCATGCTGCCTCTCTTAAAGCTCAGATTGGAGCACTGGGAAGGAAAATTGCCAGACTGAGCGAAACTGTTGGGAATGTCCATTCAGGAATGACAATGGCAGATAGACCTGTTCCCTCTAACAGCTGAGAGAACATTCTACTGGAGAAGATCAGACAGAGCAACAGACAGGTTTTAGTAGCAGGAGACTATATCATTATGAAGGTAGACAGAGTGGTTTGTCATCCAGTTCCCAGGAATCAAATGGTTTGCTGTCACCCGGGTGCTCGGGTTTGGTATGTTGTGCATCAGGTGGATACATTATTGGGGCTGAAAATGAGCCAGCAATCTTGGTACATATTGGTACCAATGACACAGTTTAAGATGGAGAATCCTAAATTATAATTTTATAGAACTAGGCAATAAGCTTAAGGCAAGTACCTCCAAGGTAGTATTTTCTGAGATAATACCAGTGACATATGCTAGTCCAGGGAGACAGAAGGAGCTTAGGAAGGTTAATGCATGGCTAAAAAAGTGGTGCATTAAGCAGGGATTTGGGTCTCTATAGCACCGATGGATTACACCTTAATGACGAGGGAGCTGGTGTGCTATGGGATAGGATGGTAGAAAGGCTGGAGCAGTTTTTAAACTTGTATGTGGGTGGAAGGACTAGATAGAAGTAATGGGTTAGAAAGTATAGAGGGGGCATAGAAGAAGGGATGGGAGAGGAGAACGGATGGGTTAGTACAGTCAACAGAGAGACATTTCTAAGTAACTGTGGCAGGCACTTCAGAACTACAGACTCATAACAACATAAGGTGTATGATTGCTAATGATAGAAGCTTACCATAAAACATGGGAGAGTTAGAATTATAAGCAGTTAATGAGGAATGTAATTTAATAGGCATTACTGAAGCACGGTGGGATGAATATCATGAATGGACTGTTAATCTGGATTGTTATATCCTATTTAATAAAGATAGGGGCAATGGTAAAAGAGAAGGAAGGGTTAGTCTATAAGCCTGAAGTTAGGCCTATAGTCAGAGAAGAAAGAAGGAAAGTCATAGGGTGTCATAGGTATGAGCGCCTATGGCGCTCATCTCCACCAGCGCAAGAAGCGCCTTCAAAACTCCTTGCCAGCAACTGCGGCCCTCGCTTCTTTAGCAAATACCCACATTGCTGAGAACTATATATGTGCTAAATGGACATTTAAATTCTTACAAAATATTCATATTCATCACCCTATACCATGTGGAAATAAAAGTAAATCACATCCCATAGTGGAGGAAAAAATATGGTTGATAGGAATATTCAATAAAAACCCAAATAAAATTGAATATGAGGAATTGCAATAAATGCTACAGATTGGAAATGCAGCTAAGCACGGTCCAATTCTAATAATGGGAGATTTTAACTACCTGAAATAAACTGGATAAATGAGACCAGCAGTTCATCTAAGAGGAGCAGGTTCTAAAGTACATCCAGAGATCATTATCTGGCCCAGGTTATACAAGATCCTTCTAAAAAAATCAGTTATATATTGTGTATTGGTTTTGGTGTTGTAGGAAATGTATATATGTTCCTCATTGATGCCTATAAGATTTTCAGTGAGTGTTTGAAGTTGTGGAGGGTAGGTGGCAGAGAGCAGTAGAGAATTTCACAAGGTAGGGGCATCAATAGAAAAATCCTGGATATAAAAGTGTGAGAGGATGATGACTGGTGAAGAAAGACATGTCTTGTGGTCAGAGCGGAGTTTAAGGACAGGGGGTATCTGTAGTCTAAATCTGATAACAAGGAGGGTTCAATAAGTGTCAGGAATTTGTATGTAATTCTAGGGTATATGGATTAGAAGAGTGAAGCAGCAGATAAAACAAATAATGCCTGATGAGATATATGAGCTAAGCAGAGACATTTACAATGGATTGAAGTTGGGAGCGTCTAATAATGGACAGGTCAGGTTGGAGAGAGTTGCAGTAGTTGATGCACTGAGTGAATTAGAATTGTGTTTGTTTCTTCTGTATGAAAGGGTAGATTCTTTAGATAGTTTGCAGTTGAAAACGGCAGGTTATGCCAAGAGATTTGATACGTGTAGGACAGTACTGAATTCAAGAGTAAAGCATTCTTTAATTAGGCCTCATCTTCTTCATTATATAATGTATTGACACATTATAAAAGTATTTTAGACAGATTTGTTGTAAATTCTGCACTCATCATGTCCTTTCTATGACTGTACCTTGCAGGCTATAACAAGGGTGAAATGAAGCATCAAGCACATATCTCCATGCCAGCATTAAAATATAGCAGATACAGTGGATATAAAAAGTCTACACACCCCTGTTAAAATGTCAGGTTTCTGTGCTGTAAAAAAATGAGACAAAGATAAATCATTTCAGAACTTTTCCCACCTTTAATGTGACCTATAAACTAACTGTACAACTCAATTGAAAAACAAAACTTTTAGGTAGAGGGAAGAAAAAAAAAGAAAAATAATGTGGTTGCATAAGTCTGCACACCCTCTTATAACTGGGGATGTAGCTGTGAAGTTTTGGTCAGCTACTAAGAGTGAATATACCCCGGAGGCCCTCGACATCCATAAGCCAACTCTCCTCCAACTCAATAAAGATAGTGTTACAGAGGAGGAGACTTACTAGGGAGCAGATACATTCATCCAACAGTTCCCTGTACATACCAGACCCCTTTCCCACAAATAGGACATTCTGGCATCCTCCCCATCTTATTATTTTTCATAAGTGTCCCTGTTAAAATCCAGGGTAGAGGGGTCTGCTTAACCCATAAGTCTCCTGCCTTTGGGCAGAGGAATTCTCCCTTAGTAGTGTGAAAATGAAGGGCTTCTCTGTGCCTGGAAGTCATATCAGGATCATCAGCAGAAGCATTAAGAACACAGTATCACTGGATGAGCGTAACCATCATGATCTGCTCTTCAGTTGTCTTGAAAAGACAATGATACCAATTATTTCTCCAATCTGGTTCATCAATATCTTCTTTTATGGTAGCAACAGGGGCCCAGTAAAGTAATATAAAGCCTTCCCTCTAAAGGAAACACACCATTTATATATATATCACTGAGGGAGCATGATCTTTGTTCTTTGCGTCTCATTTTAATACATTTTTCTATATAATAAACCAATGCTTCATTTACATAGGCCAGCCCTGAACCAATTAGCAAGCGGCTTGGTGAGTACTGATTGATGGGAAGTATAGTGGCTGGAAGGGGCTACAGGGTTTTCAGCACTGTGATGGTCGGCTGTCTGGGAATCCAGGGAGTGACTCAGCAAGATGTAGGCTTATTTCCTCACCAAATGGTCAGACCTTCATATAGCATTGGGCATTATACGGGGTGGAGGCTGTGTATCCACTGGGGAAGCCAATCATGACAAATATGGAGGCCTGGGACTGATTCATACAATGTAGTGGTTAACCACGGGACAATGAATAAAAAGGATATCACTTACAAAGTAATTGACATCTATTGACCCTTTTCCATTGAAACAACATAGTTAACTAGACTTAATGTCTAAATCAGTGCCGCAGAGAGCCCTATTGTAGTCTATGGAGCCTATTTATTAAACACACCTTAAAACATTATATACATATAACTATATTAACACCAAGGAGGAAATGGGTTTCTGGAGACTAGGAGGTCCACCTTAGGCTAATTTTCTAATATGTCCATTTTTTAACAATCCATCCGGTGGAATCAGAACCAGTGATTTTAGTATTTTTGGACAGCTTAGATGATTGTTAGAGCAACCATGTTAAATAGTTTGTGGCTGAAGTCCTCTGATCTTTACCTACACATTTGAGCTCTGAAGGGCTGTTGGTTGGAGGGGTCAGGGAAGTCCCACACTGGCCTCAAAAGTGGGTTGACACAGTCCCCACTTCAAAGTATATATTGAAACCTGTTCAAATATATATAATGATATGCCCATTTGCATATTGACTTACAACATCCCCAAAAGTACAATTGCTTTACAGTACAAAAGCATTGCATTTTGTTAACCTGATATTTCTTAGATTCAAAGATGTACACATAGGTGTACATAATTGCACACACATGTATTCATATATAATTTGACAGTTATACAAGGTATTTATGTGAGCCACAGACTTTGCAAAGCTCTCTCCCTCCAGAAAGCCTGAAGGAGTACAGTGAAGTAGTGGTGTGAAGGATCACAATAGTAATGCCCAGTGACTCATCACTTCTCTCATTGATTTCTTTCTGCCAAGGTCCTGATCATAATTTATTGCAATTGCTAAGACCTGGCTGTATGTATGCTCAATGACGATGCCCTGGTAGTAGGAACTCACAATAGAAAGATTCAGGTTTAATATAAAGACAGTGAGGGCAACTAGATGCTAAGACTATTTCATACATGACTTAGAATCATGACAGCCCTTACAGGATTACGTTTTTGCTGAGCTCCGTGTTCTGAGTACTTTAGAAAAACCTTGGTTACCCCCCTCACCACCACCACTATTACCACCATGTCCATGCAAGAAAGTAATGCAGCTCTATGTTATGTATAACATGACATAATCTTTAGAAAGACTACATTAGCCAATAATTCAGACCAAATTAATGATGCTATAAATTATATTCTCCCTGATTATTATTATTATTATTATTCTTATTATCATTATTATTATTAACGTGTTTCACATCACGCTGTATATTTATTCTGGACTGATTACCATTGGTTGATTTCTGTGCTCACAACACTTTGAATAGCCTGATATAATAAACCTTCTGAAAAAATGCAAAGTCTTCTACACAATTCTGGAAAAGGGGTTTCAAATATAAAGTAATGGTCAGCAAGTGAGTAACCTTGATAAAAATACACATATAATTATAAATTACATTTATTTTATTGGTATTTTTTATTGAATCATCTATGGATGATGCAAGAAACAAAATAAATGGGTTTATCAGAAATGAATAAAGCATATACGAAAATCATCTCACATTAAATGATGATTAGTACAAATCTTTGATGTGTCTAATAGTCATGGTGAGCCCTGACTGCAGGCCAATCTTAAATCCAATCCAGGATACTTAGGCTCTTGGGTGGTTACTCTTGACCTAATAATAGATTGTTACTTGTTAGTTTGTTGCTTACTTTTAATGTTTTTATTTTCTCAGCTTACCGTGATTGTGTTTGTATGTATATAGATGTACTATTTATTATCTATATATATATATATATATATATATATATATATATATATATATATATATATATATATACTGTATATATATATATATATTCATGCCCAAGGCCAGACTAGACTGTTTTGGACTTTGGCTTGGGCCTGGACTGGAAATAAAGTATCCTGTTTATGGTTAAAGTTATGTATTTTATATTGCTTATGGTTAAAAAAAAATTACATATACATTATGTACAGTGCTGTTATCTGGTAAAGACTTCCCCGGGCCTCACATGGGCCTTGGGCAGATAAGCAGATAGTCTGAGTGGTTAGAACAATTATTTAAAGTTAATATAATCACTAGGATGAGCTCATCAGATGTGCAGGGTTTCCTAGTAAGCAGGGGCAGCCTATTATGCTACAGTGTTGTTATCTGGTGATAACTCACTCAGCCCCCAGAAAATTGTATAAAATGTAACAATTAATAAAGGAGAGAGATGTGCCTGTACTTATAGAGATAAGGTGTAAGTGTCAGTCTGTGAATTCATGCGAATTCTAAGGGATGATAATGGTGTCCCATATATCCTGAGGCCATCTTCTGTACCAGAGTTAGTGAGAACAACATGGTCCTGCTGGGGGAGGCTTGAACTAGGTTCCTGTCAAGCCCCATTGAAGAAGCAGGTTGTGACATTGGTTGGCATTGGTGGGACCTCTGTATAAAGTACAGGAAGATGGCAACTTATAAAGAGATGTCTGCAACGGAGGAGGAGGAAACGTTCAGGAGATTCCAGAGATGGAAAGCAACCATGCCAGAGGATATTACTATAGAGCAGTTGATGGACCTAAGGACACAGATCATACAGGAGGTACAAGGAGAGTGGAGAGAGGTAAGCAATGGCCCTTTCACACCTCCTGTGAATGAGGTTTGTTTATCTTCAGTAGAGAAAGATAATTTTGTGGTGTCTGGAATGAACTGTCAAGGAATGGGCCTTCTAAACAAATTGATGGTGTTTCTGGAACTATGTGCTAATGGATTGGCTAAAGGAACTGGTAGATGAGGAGGTCACCCTGGATCAGCAATATGCTTATTGGGTGGGACCTGTGGGGGAACCTCATGGGGGGTCCTGTTTTTCATTTTCCTGTATTTCATTGAGGATGGAGGAGGCACTTGGGATCATTGTAAATGGGGTTTGGAGTTCGGCTTGGGCACTGAAAGAAGACAGCTGAGTTTGTTTTCCAAGCGCTGTCAAATACTAGGACTGGAGCCAGACTCCCAGACAGCTAGCTTACTTTGGCCTTTGACCCAGAAGGAGTTACAACTAGAGGTGGAATATGTAGACTTGCTAGATGAAGCATCCCTGGATGGGTTGTGGTCACTGAGTTGGGAGGGCTCATGCCAGTCAGACATAGTACAGAACCACCTAGCAGAGACTACAGGAACTCAGTTAAATTTTTCCAAGGCTGGGTCAGAAGAGAAAGGTAAGGACTATAAACATAGTGGGGAGGTTCCCTGGATAACCATTGTCCAGGAACCAGGTACAGGCCCTGGAGCAGAAACAGCAAGCAGTCCTGCTCTCCAGACTATGCGGGAGACAGTAACAGCCAGTGCTCAGGGGCTGCCTGTATCTACACACCAGACAGTCTCAGATGGAGAGAGACAGGAGGTTCTGCCTGAGGATCAAGAGACCAAAGAGCTAGAGGGAGGTGAGAGCTGTACCCAGACGGTAGATTCAGAGAAAGGAGGCTGGGAGACAGTGAGCACAATGCAGCCCCAAAGAGTGGAGATCCCAGACAAGTCCATCAGAAGGAGTACAGACTGGTAGATGCAGAAGGTACAGTCCTTAGTGGAACTATTGTTTTATGGGATGTCCCAGAATAATGTTTTCCCTAACCAAGGGGGAATGAAGAGGCCTGGCTTTTGGGTAGTGGGATAGAGATAACCTGTGATGAGCAGTTACTGGAACTGGCTAGGCCCCTGGGACCACTTGAATTGGGTAAGCCAGAAAGCTCATTAAATTCCCCGGGACTCTAACACTGGACAGCAGAAGTAGCAGACACAGGGAGGGGAAGAATGGTGACCACTTGTGGCCCCTATGGCCAATGATGGTTGTAAAATACTGGCTACTGAACCCCAACAGCTTATTCAAGAACAGCCCATTTCTCTGGCATGGACACCAGAGAAGGTCACTAGCCCACTTTGCAACTCCTGCATCTCAGATCATTCAAGAGAAAGTGCAGGCCTGACAAAGGGAAACTTGTGCTCCTCAGTTTTACAAATGGACTGAGTACTGTTCCAGAATCAGTAGGTCAGGAGGTCTCCCTGGCCTCGAAGGAAATGGTTTTGCTGGGACAAGATCCTCCCAAGTTTTTGCTGGACCTGCTAGCCTGTATGTACTGTTTTCCCTGGACTGCCTTGAAGGGTCCTCCAGGACAGTGATATTGATGCTGCAACATACTGCCAATTGTCTGATGGAGATAATAGGTAGGGTGTTGCATTGACAAAGGAAGGGGCAGTTGTCATGCCCGGTGCCTGACTGCACTGTTTTGAACTATGCCTTGGCCATGGACTGGGAATAAGTTATCCTATTTATGGTTAAAGCTATGTATTTTTTTATTGCTTATGGTTAATATTACATATATATTGTATGTATTTTGATTATGTACAGTGTTGTTATCTGGCGAAGACCCCGGGCCTCACAGGTGCCTTGAGCAAATAAGCAGATAGTGGTTAGAACAACTGTTTAAAGTTAAAAAATTCACCAGGATGAGCTCATCAGATGTGCAGGGTTTTCAAGTAAGCAGTGTCAGCCTATTATGCACAGTGTTGTTATCTGGTGATAACTCACTCAACCCAAAGAAAATGTTATAAATGTAACAATTGATAAAGGAGAGAGATGTGCCTGTAGACAAGGTTTAAGTGTCAGTCTGTGAATTCAGGCTAATTCTAAGGGATGATATGGTGTTTCTTATATCCTTAGGCCATCTTCTCTACCAAGGGTAGTAAGAACTACATGGTCCTGCTGGGGTAGGCTTGAGCTATATGTATATATATATATATATATATATATATATATATACTGTATGTATGTATCTGTGTGTATGTGTATATATATGCTTTATGAGCATTTTAGTTAATGGGTTATGCCAGGGTACAGTTTATGTGTATACTTGTATATAGTATTTGCTATTAAGGTTAAAAATATAATTCATTGATTTACTTTATTTCTTCTACAATGTCAATACACAGCAACTGCATATGAAACAATGTAAACAAACATATAATTACTTATGGACAGTTGTCACTATAATTTTGGAAGATCGATATCACACAACTGAACAAAAAAATAACTCTGTGTCTTTATTTCCCGTATACTTTTCAATAGACCTGTAACTGTGTGAGATAATTGTAATGATTCTCTGCTCTCTGCATCCCCCGGCGTCCCGTGTAGCCATGAGATAACTTGGTCTCATTAATTAGAGTCTTGTTCCTGTGTGAGCTAATGACGAAACTAAATGAGTGGCTTGCTTTGGTGTGTTCATTTCAAAGTTATTTTCATTAAGTCCCATTTGAATTTTTTTGCCTGGTAAGTTAATCGATCCCCAAGCACATGACGTGCACTAAAACAACTGTATCCCAAAACAAGCTCGGTTGGGATCTAAACCGTAACACATAGGAATCGCCAGATAATCACAATGGCGCCTGCAATAGATTCATAATGTAAAATAAACAGAACAAATTAACAATTTCAGAGCTAAATAACTTTTCCAATGAATGTATTGGCAACAGATTGACACAAAGAACAATATACAATATCCAACCCTTGTATTTAATGTATGCTTTGCAGTTATTATATTATTCATTTGTTTAACTATCTTACTTTTAATTTTGTTAATTCATTTGTATAACTTCTAAGTTACTAATTTATTTTCAGATTTCTAATTGTAAAACACTTAATCATGATAATAATTATTATATCTTTTATGTGTTTCAGTGTCAATAAAAATAGAAATAATGTACAATAAAACCACAACTTCATTAATTGATCAAGAATGAAAAAAAGTATACAATGCAAGTGTATAAATACAAATTCCTGTTATACACAAAAATATAATCTCAAGAAAAAGATGGAGAAGCTTTAGGGTGGAATCATACGTCCATAGTATATCATGAAGGTTCCTCACCCATTAGAAGATCTGGCTCATTAAGTCAAACCCAGTGCTTAAATACTTTTATATATTACCCCAAGACATGAGAAAATGTTTTACTTAAATCTTTGCAACCTTCATATTTATGGAAGTTAAATTTAAATTTTAACTAATGAGGCAAAATAGACCTTTCTTAGATGAGTTATGTGTTTGATGATCTAGAAACAATTACAAAATATTTCTTAGTAAATAGCAACAGTATTCTTAGAGTCTCCTAATTTCTACAACATCACAGCCCCTTAGAGAAAATCAAATACCAAAAATTCATAACTTTATATCATTTGGATAATTGACTTACCATTATACTAGATGGGACATGACTTGTCTAAACACTACAGTGCCCCTTTACATTTGAAACAGACAAGCCTAATCATAGTTCCATTAAAACCAACTACAGGAAACAGAAATAAGGGATGAAAATGCAAATGGCAGATTTCTCTGTAGTTTTGAGACTCCGGTCTCTACTTTGTTGAGTTAATGGATATGTGGGACACACCAAGGAATTCAAAAAAATGTAGAAAATGTCTATCAACATTTTTTCTGTATGAGTTTAATGAAACTCAAACTATTAGAGAGGCTTCCAATCAGAACTAATACAGATAATATAACTCTGCCATTGGTAGAAAGGGAAGTGCCAAGGATGGATTTACATCTAAGATACTCATAAACAAAACTAACTTTGCCATTTTGAGCTGTCAATCAGTCTTTCTCATACACCTGCAAACAGATATGAAAAACTCTTGTTAATGAGAGACCATTAATAATAATTACTGATTACCTCCATGGCATGGAGTACATTGTCTTGAGTGCATAAAAAGAATAAGCATGCTCAGACCTAGGGAGAATACAATTGAACACCATGGCCAGAAATATGAAGTGTTATATATTGAAATAGACATATCATTGGAAGTCAAACCAAAGATATAGGCTAAATGATATTTCTTTTGAAAAATATAGATGTTTTAAGATGCTTGTTTTATCTGTTTCAGTAGTACCATATGAAGTGAAACGATAATATGGGAACACTTTATTCTTTTTGACTTTTTATGCCTCACTAATCAAACAAGATCTATGATCTGCGCAGCCGTCACAATAATAACAAGCTCCCTCTTATTACAATGCCAGCCACATTTAAGAGTTTGTTTCAAATGTTTGATGTAGTAAATAAATAGTACATTTGTATTCACATTTGAATGTCTAAAATAAGTAAAAAAAATAGATCAATTTAGGTCTTTTACAAATCCTGTCAGTTTATGAATTGGCACAAAGTGATGGTGGTGATTAAAAGATTATTTAAATAAAGTTTGAAAAGTGGTAAAGAAGAAACAAGATAAAGAAGAACATGGTAAAAGCTATGATGACAATGAAGAGCTATTGAAATTAAAATAGCTCAACCTTTTTGAATATCAACAAGATGGATGAAGTTGGAGATGACCATAATTCCAGTTAGAACAAGGAACAATATTGTTGTAGACAGTGACACAGTATTCAGGGAAAATATATATTTTCTGAACAGTTATTATGAATGATAACCCCCACATTATCCCACACATCATGATGGACAGATGTTCTGAACATTGACATGTGTACTAGATAGGGAAGCAAGCTAACAGGAAACTATAAGTGCTGAGTATGACCAGTAAGGACAGAATAGAATTGAATCCAAAATGGTTTGGAACTTCTCCCATGGTAGAAAATATGTGGTCCTCTTCAGGTGTTGTTTTTATTCCAGTTATTAGGTAAAGAAAGTTTACAAAATACTATGTAGCAACCCAACTGGAAGATAATATCTTCCACCACAAAGCCTAGAATGGAGACCTCTGATTGGCTGCTTTTTCTGTAAATGAAAAGAAGGGAAAGAAAAATTCAATTTTCAATGAGACAGATGAGAGCAGAGAGGATAAAAATGACAATTCCTGTTACATGTGGCCTTGAGATCACATTATAACGCATTGAGTCTGATATCATCATAGGTCATTATGTTAAGCACCATAGGTCATTATGTAAAACAATTGTCATGACTGATTTTGGGGCTCCCCTGAACCCAATAAACAAACCCTGCTATTTTGGACTCTAAATAAGGTATTAAAATGGACATGAGACTTGTTGTAAGGACTGTGAAGTGTTGTTTTAGTGTGCAATGTAGTGTGGGCCACAATAATTAATGTTGGAATGCTATATTGTATTATGTGCAGTGTAGTAGTGTTATTATTCCATTTTCCACCCCAGGTTGGTATGTAGGATAGATACCAGACCCTGTAGATTATTGCTCACCACATTGTTGTCAAGAGTAGATACACATCTGGAAACCATGGGGGGAGATCAAACAAGCCTCTCTTGCCCAAGATGATGGGATAGAACTGGGGGGATTGTTTATTTTGGGATTGTTATATAATTATGTAAACTTATGTAATGTTATATAATTATGTAAATCTGATTTTTTTCTGCTGCTCATGAATGATGTCGTGATTTGAATTGATTTGCTGGGTGCTGAGATAATTAAAGTCAGAACTTGCAGATTGCTCCTGGCTAAAGGCATGAGAATTAGGGGTACGTGGACTTCTCGTCTCTGGGTCGTGACAGCAATGAACTCCTAGACCTGTTAGTAGAGAAATACAGAATTTAATTCTTATAGATATGGATATAATATCCTTAGGATAGATTTTTATGAACATAAAGTGGATTAAACATGTTCGAAATATGGTATAATTTTGAACTATAGATAATAAGAAACACTTTATCAAGTGACTGCTATTAAAAATATTTGCCTAATGTAAAATATATTTAAGTTTATAATTTTATACTGTCAGTAAGCCTTTTTGATCCACCTACAAAACAAGATTCTTATCCGTGCTTGTCAATTAAAATCTTATTACGTTATCTAACAAAACGTTCTGATCTCTCCCTGTTCTCCATTCCTCCATTCACTGATAAACGAAAGACATTTCTAATTCAGCTCTTGGGAAGTTATTTAACAAATAGACAAAATGGATCCCTCTATTTATAAATAGGTTATTTCTCTAAAAAGATTTGTCCATGCCTTACACACCTGCTAATGCTGTTTGTGTGTTACATATTTCACAAATAGGTGCTGTTTTACTTGAACTGCAGTGGTTCTTTAAACTGAGTCAACTGTTAGTTATATGAAATGATTTAATCACATATAATAGTTGTCAAACTGCGAGATGTCTTCACGCTTTGCGTGGTGCGTAAGAGCTAGGTGATGAGTACCGTATTCGCTCATCGCTCATCGCTTCGAAGCTTGTGAAGCGAGGCGAGCCATTAAATATTTAATACACTTAGGCAATATGCGCCGAAAGGCGCTCATCGCCTGCAAGCCTCGCATTGCGAGGTGAGCTGTTAAGGCAATTAAACTTGCAGCACAAAGGCAATGAACGCCGAAGGTGCTCATTGTTTGCTCACCTAGCGGAGCAAGGCGACAAGTGAAGGCAATGAAACACGCAGGACTTAGCCATCACTGGGAGCCTTGTGAAGCGAGGCGAGTCATTAACGCGTAGCACTTAGGCAATGAACGCCGAAAGGCACTTTTCGCCTGCAAGCTTCGAACTGCGATTTGAGCTGATAAGGCAATTAAACTTGCAGCACAAAGGCAACGAAGGCCGAAGACGCGGGACTTTAAAAAAAATAAAATGATAGCAAAAATTTGAGGTTAATGGCCGAACCGCAAAAATCCCAAAAACACAAAGAAAATAAAAATAAATACAACAAAAACATCACCCACAGCATGGGAGAACAGCCAGGACGTCTGTGAGTGAGGTGGAGCGTTAATTTAAGGTGATTTTGATGACTTTTACCACTCGAAAAATTGCCTAGCAAAAAAAAAAAAATGGCCCCTGAAAAATATGATGGATTGCGCAAAACACTGCCAAACGCGTAGCACTTTCACACAGGAAGGAACAAACTACAAAATACACTATTACAAATTACGGAAAATGCTTGTGATCTGCGTAACACATTAATAACATGACCAATCTCTACAATGGCGCATTACGAGATGCGGGACTTTTAAAAAAAAAATACGACATAGCAAAAATATGCGGTTAACGGACGATCTGCGAAAAATCAAAAAATCACAAAAAACACAAAGAAAAAATAAATAAATAAATACAACAAAAACATCATCCACAGCATGGGTCAACAGCCAGGACGTCTGTGAGTGAGCTGGAACGCGAATTTAAGGCGATTTTGACGACTTTCACCACACGAAAATCGCCAGAGCTAGAATAAAAATGGCCGCCGAAAAAAATGAAAAAAATACACAAAACACAATACAAAAAACTGCCAAATGAGTAGCACTTTCACACAGGAACGAACAAACTACAAAATACACTATTACAAATTACGGAAAATGCTTGTGAGCCGTGTAACACATTAATAATATTACCAATCTACAATGGCGCTTTACACAACTACACAAACGTTTTTCCCTCACGCACACAACCATTTTCTAATGCACAGTTGGAACATTCATTACACTTTATCATCAGGGCACCAACACTTAAACTGTACATTGTATGCTGCTGGAAAATATAAACAGATTGTTAGCTCTTCAGGCTATTGATTGCTGGATATATTAATTAATACTTATTATTCAAGAACTAAGGAATTCATTATTGATTAAGTAAATATAAATATATATCTCTCTTCAAAAAGAGTGACAAAGGTGCTCAGAGGAGCAAAAATAGATGAGCAGCTCGCAGCTCGCAATGAGTGCTGAAGATCCTCAGAGTACAAAAAGGTTTACATTGTGTGTCAAACAGCATTCCCATGGCTTCAAATGTTATCTCCTCGTCATTTTTGACGGCAGGTCACTAGTATAGTAGAATGTCCTTCCTGTAAAACATATACTACATGTATGATCGTGCGCAGGTTAGTAATAGAGAGCTTCACTTGTTCATAAATATTAAATATGTTAAAATGGTGGATGTACAATTAATACAGAGATTATACATCTTACCTTAGTGAATATTGCACAGTGGTCTTAGAATCTTCACCTTCAGCTATGCAAAAATGATGACCTTAATGACCAGTTGTCACCTTTTATCTTAAAGGAATGACAACTTTTAGGATTGTAGTAAATAAATATATACCTTATTGTAGATAGGTGAATCCAATGTCATATCCAATAGGACATGCTGACCACAAGATTAGGATGTTAGGGGTCTCAACAGTGACATCATAATAAAGCTAGCAGTGACCTCATAGTACCTTCAGAGCTATAAAAACTGGACTGGCCTTCAGGAGGCACCATTCACTCATGATTAGTTCAGATTGGACAATAGGAGATTGAGGAGCACGAGAACCTCAGCCATCTCTTGTCTATAAAGAGGTATTGAGAACAGTGTGTAAAACTGTAAATAATGACTGAATATAAGATGGGAATGGGGCTGTTGGCACAATTCACTGGCACCATCTGACCTGACTGGTCTATGTAGATCCATTTACATCTGAAATCAACAAATGCAAGTATTTTGACTTCTAAAGGCCAATAGATATCAATGTAAAATAGACTCTGGGCATTAGCTTGTGGGAGGTATGTCCAGTGACAACATGTCAGTGACACGCGTGACTTTCTGAGAGCCAGAATGCAGCTTTATTCATGGAAAGCAAACATAGCAGAAGACAGCACATAAAGTGTAATCCCATGATCCTGCATTGTAGAGAGGTGGCTGAAGTCCAATACATATGCCCACCTACCACCTCAGTGAACAATAAACATACTCATATGTATTTGGATAAGTTAGGCCACAGACAATATTATTAACCACTTGTTACCATAACAAACCAAGAAATGGTCACATGACCGAATGTAAGGGTTCAGGCGCCAGCATTTTGCTGCCAGGCTAGAACGCTCATGGATTGACCAGAGGGAAGACTTTGCCTACTAAACATACATGGGCTGAGTTCAGCCCAAGAGGGGTGGAATATAAGCCATAATGGAACCCTCTTTTGTAGCCTTCTGGCTGCAAAATCTTGTCTACTGTAGCTGGGACTAAAAAAGACCCTACCATGTCCAACCACACTAGCAACAAATCCAATACTGACTGGGTTCAGTGGGTATTTTACTCCTCCAGTTACCATAGATGATTAGTAGAAGCAACACACAGGTAAGTTTAGATGAGGGGTCACTGGGTGTCACTAGGGACTAAACCTGCTCTGAGTTTACTGCAAGACTAGATGGCTTAGTGGAAAACTAGCCGGATTTCTTAACTATTATATAAATAATCTTCTCTAAGGTATTATAAATGTAAAATAAACTTATGTCTGGATGGCACTGGGGAGGAGATCTTGAATGTCCACAGCATTAAAGGGCTAGTACATTTAGTGAATCCTTCACATAGGATGAGGGACAAGTGAATCCTATTCAGACCCCTAGGAGTAAAGGACTACTAAATCCATCAAACATATAAATATATCATATTCTTTGTGAGATTCATAGGTCCGAGTCATGCAGCTCGGCACTCAGAAATGGATCAGCAAATACTAAATATTTATTGTAGTTGTGTCTATTACTTGATGTTGATGTTTTTTCCAAACATTCTTCAGGTAAGTTGATTGCAAATAATATTTTAGCAATCAGTAATAAAGAAAACTATAAATATATAAGGATAACACATGAAAATAACCCTCCCTGTTCACATGGCACTGAATTAAACAATGGACATTTACTCTTCTTACGTATATATCTGGCCATGTGTATTTTGGTTAAAGACCTGGGGCCTCATTAAATTAAAGTTACGTGTTAACACGTAACTCGCATATGTGATCTTAGTGTGATTTGTGTACTACGATTCGTCTTTACGTTCCCTGCGCCCAACTTTGCGTGATTAGGCTGAGAATAGGCTACGTAGAGAGCTACGTTGAACTCGTTGCTTGTTCGATTCAGCTATCAAAGTGCAACGTGTTCACTCACGAACAAGCATGTAACACGCAAATGGTCAACGTGGGCTTGAGAGCACTCGCAAAGGGGGTTACGTACAATACGTAGCACTTGTACTGGAAATAACATCACACTGCTGTACTTTTATTAACAGGGAAAGTGATGTTAGGTCTTAGATTTAATAGCACAACATTCTCAATCCCGCAAATCGGCCCCGAAAAATACTTTATTTCATGGATATTTCATGTGTCATATCGACCCCTGCAATCAATGTGTTACGACTTATACTATAACTCGCATGTAATAGAATATCATATTCACTGCTTTAAAAATATTGCATTATTTTTGTCCTTTGGGGCTGATCACAAACTGGATTTGAGGCAAGTAGTACTTCGAAATCTACCCTCCCCTTTTCCGGTGAAGTAACGCTTATGGTCTCTTTTTCCATTGGCTCAAACTGTAACTATGAAATTGATTTATTGTTTGCGTGCGAACATGCAAGTGTGATGGCCGCGAACTAGTTTACAAAATAGCATCTCTCGCTCGTAGTTTGCCGCCCCTTCTAATTTAATAGCATTGTAACTTTGACAAATTTGAAGCACGCCGCCCTTTACTTTCAAACCACGTATTTACGAGGCGGGAATTTAATAGGGCTATAAATCAGCAATAGTAACAATAATGAGTCTACATAATAATGCTAACAAGTATTATATTTGCATATACATATTGTGATTCATGTGTAATATGAATATTTCCTAACTTCATACTGTATTTGCTCTTTAATTTATATTATAATACAAACTGTCAGTTACTATGAGATTTTGTCATAAACATACATTATAAAGTAATTAAGTAAATTAAACTTCAGAATTTCCACTGGCTATATCTCATTAGTTAAGAAAAACAAATACTTGGGATATCTGTTTCCACATCTGTCCTTAAAAAAATAATTAATTATTAAATTCCCAAATAACATTTAGAACAACATTTATATTTCAGCTCTCAGTTTGTTTGTAAATATTTTAAATACATATATTTCAATACTTTCCTATTAAGATACAGTATATATATATATATATATATATATATATATATATATATATTCAAGTACCATACACACCAAAGCATTATCTACATTTACCAGTAGAGTGGGCACCAAAGGGTCCTTCAGTCACTTGGATTGATGTGTAAAACCATAGCCCGTAACCGTAGCCCGTAACATAGCCCTCAAGACATACGGCTATTAAATTGGCCACTTAAAGCAACCTGCGGGTTACAGGGGGCAAAACACTACAAGACATTGAAATTTGAACTCCGAGGCCACAAATCCTTTGATCTGTCAAGCCGGTAACTTAAAAATCGCTATTATATTGGTACGAATCCCCTGGTATTCAAACCCATAACCCGTAAATGGAGTCAAACAGTCAACGGGTACTAGAGAGGACCCACAAGGGGGTTAAAGTCCTATCCGTAGCACTGTAAATGCAAATATACACACAATACTGTATTCATAATTAAAGGGAAAGTGATGTAAGGTATTAATATTAATAGCATAACATTCTCAAGCTTGCAAATTTGCAATATAAAATACATTTGTATATGTTTAATTTCATTGTTATATTGATCCCGGCAATCAATGTGTTAATCAATATAATATGGAACTAGAATATAATATTTACTGATTTATTAAGATTGCATTATTTCTGGAATGCGGGTCCGATCGAGACTCTTACGCCCTCATTTGGAATATGGAGGACAATTTTGGGCACCACTACATAAAAAGGACATTTTAGAGCTGGAAAAGGTACAGAGAAGGGCAACAAAACTAATAAGGGGAATGGAGGGGCTAAGTTATGAAGAAAGACTAACCAAATTAAACGTATTTTCTCTAGAAAAAAGGCATCTAAGAGGAGATATGATAACCTTATATAAATACATCCAGGGTCAGTATAAAGATTTGTCGTGGGGAGCTTTTTGTGCCAAGAGGTTTACAACTGACAAGAGGACATCCCTGGAGGTTAGAAGTAAAAAGATTCCACCTTAAAGAAAGAAAAGGGTTCTTCACAGTAAGGGTGGTTAATCTGTGGAATTCTCTACCCGAGGAGGTGTGACAGCGGATTCGATAGATAACTTTAAAAAGGGATTGGATATATTCTTAAATAAAAAGGTTATTCAGGGTTATCCTGGTTAATTAGAGAGGGGAGTAATGATCCAGGGAGGAATCCAATCGCCAGTATCTGGGGACAGGAAGCAATTGGCAAACTTGCTCTTGTTGTTTCTTCTGTTTGCCTTCCTCTGGATCAATTAACAACTAATCCACATATTGCAGATCAGAGGAGATCTTAAAAGGTTGAACTTGATGGGCTAAAAGTATTTTTTCAATCTCAATTACTATGTAAGTATGTAACTATATTTTGCTCTTTCGAAGAAGCAAAACAGTAAATAGGAAAAATATTTTTAAGGTAAAAAATGAAAGCAACCTAGACAGTTCCAATAAAATCTCCTCTATGTCCATACTGAAATTTATGGTGCACACAGCATGACCTTCCTCCTTTTCCATGTGGTCATTTGGCCCATCTTTTAATGTAGGAGTCAGTACCTTATGATCTTGCAAATGAAGAGGAAACCTCTGGCCGTCTTGTGGAATTACAATATGCAGTATGGAGATTCACAGCTTCCCACCACCTCACACAGTAAGTGATGGAAGGAGGGAGCGAGACCAACATGGCAGCCCTCTGGAGATGTACAGAGGAAATTGTAAAAAATAATAATAATTAATACATGTAGATAATTAGGCAAATTGGCATTTCATTGTGCTAGATACACAAATACATTTTAAGGCCATCACTACGATGCCCCTTTAGTTTTATAAGAAGACTTCAAAATATAACATAGCAAATAAATGATTATAATATACTACCATGTTACCTGTAACAAATACTACTATACATTGAGGTTTGTTGGTTTTCTACTTTGTGATCAAAATATATTTAATTAATTATATATATATATATATATATATATATATATATATATATATATATATATACTGTATAAATAAATAAATAAAAAATGTTAAATGGCCACAATTTGCCAGGGAGGGTGCTGCTCATTGCAGGGCATTACACACCAGTCTGCAACACTACACATACAAATATTGTACAGGGTGTGTAGGAAATAAAATTTGGCAAACACAGTGTGTAATTTATTATAAACTGGTCTGACAACATTCCAATTATATAGAGTGAGTGAAATCTAATATTTTAACTTTCACATAACCTAAATACTGTAACTGCTTCACCCATACTTCTGCTCAGCAACATAATTAGTGATAAGGAGGAGGCAGATGTTTTACATTTTTTTCTGTTACAACTTTAAATATAAAATATGTGCTAATTATTAATATGTGGCAGAAAAATGGCCATGGGTGTAGGAACTGGGGGGATGGTGGAGACAAATCCCCCCAGATGTTTCTGATGGGAGACTCATTGGAAGACTGGTATAATATATTAACTTAGGAATAAATATCTCTCATATTCAATCGATTCCTGCTAAAGAACTAAAACCAGAGGAGTATCCATTATTTTTAGTAGACATCTACAAGTTAAAGAAGAAAAAAAGATAATTGACTCAGAAGTTTGATTTATTATTTGGATTGGGAAATTAAATAATATAGATGTTCCCAATAAGAAACACATAAACTTCCTGAAATAAAATCTTTAAAAAAGCATATAAGGTGAAAAAAGGAGCAATGATAGTATGCAGGGACAATAATAGGATTATTGACCCTAAAAATGATAGATCTTCAGAAAAAACACTTAAATCAGTCAAAATTAAAAAACGATACAGCCTATAAATTTTATAAAGAAATACTAAATTATGAATTATTTGATATATGGAGACTACTCAATCCAGATTCTGGAGATTACACTTTCTTTTCCAAAAGACACAGCTCTTATTCAAGAATTGATTATTTCTTTACAGAAAGTATAATTACTAACATTACTCACTCAGCAGGTCTAATATCGGTTCCGTGGTCAGATCATTCTTTGATTAGTTTAAATATTAGAGATAATCAATGTAATAAAAAAAGAAAACCTTGGAAAATATATACCTATATATTTACAGATCAAAACTAAATTAAAAATATGAAAGAAGAAATTATTTTCAGATAATGTCAACCCTATGATATCACCATCTACTGTTTGGTGTGCCCATAAGGCCGCTATCCGGGGAATATTAATTTCTAAAGAGGCAAATATTAGGAAAAAGAATGGTAACCCTCTTAGAGAATTATACCTAGAATTAGACAATTTACAGAAACATAATAAATTAAACCTCAATTAAGCTTATACTATAATGATATTAATAAAATAAATCTATAAATTAAAAAGATCTTACAGCACCAATCAGATAGATTAATATCAACAACAACATATTTTTTTAGAGCAACAAAATGGGTAAATTTCTAGGGAACAAACTCAAGAAAACCAAACAGCACAAAATAAATTATTTGATAGGCTATGATAATAAGAGCCATTACCAGCCCAAATAAATAGGAGATATTTTTCTAAAATTTTAGAAAACATTATACAACCTTTACTTGAATTAAGAAATAAGAAAACCAAACAAAATATATGTAGACTAGTTTCTGTCAAAGATTATTTTGACAAAAATCAGAAGATCTAGAGTTGTTAAACAAAGAAATCACTCAGAAAGAGATAATAATGGAAATACAAAATGTAAAAACTAACAAAGTGCCGGGTTTAGATGGCTTTAATAACCGATATTATGAATTATTTTCTAAAGAATTAGTTAAACATTTATGCAATATAAAATATAAAGGTGAGATCCTGCCAAAAATGACAGAAGCTAGAATAATAAATATTTTAAAACCAGATAAAAATCCAGAAAAATACATAAACTATAGACCCATATCGCTCCTAAATTGAGACATAAAAATGTATTAAAAATATTATCCAATAGACTAAACTCTATTATTCTAAAACTAATACATCCAGACCAAACTGGCTTTCTAACCAATTGACAAACCTCGGACAACACCAGGCGTCTTATGGATGTAATGTCCTATTCAAATAAAAATAGGGTTCCCATGCTGACTCTGTCACTATATGCCAAAAAAGCATTCAACAGAGTCAGCTGGGACTTCTTAAAGACAGTCCTGTTAAAATTATTTTTTCAAATTTCGGGTCCATTGCCATAGGAGCTCTATACACAAATCCTAGAGCATTAATTTCAGGATATGAATTTGAAACCGAGAAATATACAATCTCAAATGGCACCCTCCAAGACTGCCCACTATCTCCATTATTATTTGTATTATTTATAAAACCATTGGCACAAATACTTAGAATCTCAACTGAAATAAAAGGAATAACGATGGGAAAATATAAATACAAAATACAACTTTTTGCAGATGATATAATCTTGACATTAACAGAACCAGAAAAATCTTTATATCACTTGCAAAAATTCTTGGAAGAGTTTGGTCATATATCATATTTAAAAATAAATGATCTGAAAACTGATGTAATATCAAGAGGGATAAGTACAACTCAAATATCAAGATTTGGGTCTGAAATTTTAATTTAAAACAAATAGGATATTGAAAGTAAATATTGAAAACATAAGTAAGCAAATAAAATCTATCTTGAATGAATGGAAGGCTCTAAAAATATCATGGAAGGCAAGAATAGCAATAATAAAAATGGTAATAATTCCTAAAATCTAATAATCTCTTAGGGCTAATCCAAAAGTTTTGCCAAAGTACCTATTAAAAGATCTTCAGAGAATGATAGATCATTATCTATATGGGGGGAAAAACATAGGTTAAAACTAATAATAGTCAAAAGACCATTCATCGAAGGTGGATTATCATCCCGAGCGATTACAGACATCCATGATGCAATCATTTTGGCTCATATAGCAAGATGGAACAAAATACAGTGTGGGGGGGGGGAGTATTTGATATCCTGCTGATTTTTAATGTTTGTCCACTGAGAAATAAATAATCAGTCTGAAATTGTAATGGTAGGTGTATTTTAACAGTAAGAGACAAAAAAAAAAAAAAAAAAACAAGAAAAATGCATGTTAAAAAAGTTATAAATTGATTTGCAGGTCAATGAGGGAAATAAATATTTGACCCCTTCGACATTGTACTTGGTGGCAAAAACCCTTGTTGGCAATCACAGAGGTCAGATGTTTCTTGTAGTTGGCACCCAGGTTTGCACATATTTCAGCAGGTATTTTGTCCCACTCCTCTTTGCAGATCCTCTCCAAGTCATAAAGGTTTTCGAGGCTGATGTTTGACAACTCGGACCTTCAGCTCCCTCCACATATTTTCTATGGGATTAAGGTCTGGGGACTTGCTAGGTCACTCAAGGACCATAATGTGCTATTTATTGATCCACTCCTTTGTTGCCTTGGCTGTGTGTTTTAGGTCATTGTCAAGCTAGAATACCCATCCATGACCCATTTTAAATGCACTGGCGGAGGGAAGGAGGTTCTCATCCAAGAGTTGATGGCACATGGCCCTGTCCATTGTCCCTTTGATGCGGTGCAGTTGTACTGTCCTTTTAGCAGAAAAACAACCCCAAAGCATAATGTTTCCACCTCCATGTTTGAGGATGGGGATGGTGTTCTTGGGGTTATAGGCAGCATTCTTCCTCCTCCAAACACGGTTAGTTGAGTTGATGGAAAAAAGCTTGATTTTGATCTCATCTGACCACAACACTTTCATCCAGTTCTCCTCTGAATCACATTCAGATGTTCATTGGCAATCTTCAGACATGCCTGTACATGTTCTGTCTTGAGCAGGGGGACCTTGCGAGAGCTGCAGGATTTCAGTCCTTCACGGCATAGTGTGTTACCAATTGTTTTCTTGTTGACTATGGTCCCAGCTGCCTTGATTTTATATGATGGATCAGAACACATTAGTCTAAGTTGGTGAAGTGAAATGAGAAAAATATATACATAAAACTATTTTTTAGAAATAGAAAACAGATGTATTCACCCCTTTTGTCATGTAGCCCCCATAAAAAGCTCTGGTGCAACCAATTAACTTCAGAAGTCACATAATTAGTGAAATGGTGTCCACCTGTGTGCAATCTAAGTGTCACATGATCTGTCATTACATATACACACCTTTTTTGAAAGGCCCCAGAGGCTTCAACACCTAAGCAAGAGGCACCACTAACCAAACACTGAAATGAAGAGCAAGGAACTCTCCAAACAAGTAAGGGACATTGTTGTTGATAAGTACAAGTCAGGGTTAAATTATAAAAAAATATCCAAATTTTTGATGATCCCCAGGAGCACCATCAAATCTATCATAACCAAATGGAAAGAACATGACACAACAGCAAACCTGTCAAGAGATGGCCACCCACCAAAATTCACAGACCGGGCAAGGAGGGCATTAATAAGAGAGGCAGCACAGAAACCTAAGGTGACCCTGGAGGATCTGCAGAGTTCAACAGCAGAGACTGGAGTATCTGTACATAGGACGACAATAAGCAGTATGCCCATAGAGTTGGGCTTTATGGCAGAGTGGCCAGAAGAAAGCCATTACTTTCAGCAAAAAACAAAATGGCATGTTTTGAGTTTGCGAAAAGGCATGTGGGAGACTCCCAAAATATATTGGGGAAGGTGTTCTGGTCTGATGAGACTAATATTGAACTTTTCGACCATCAAATAAAATGCTATGTCTGGCGAAAAACCGAACACATCACCCAAAGAACACCATGCCCACAGTGAAACATGGCGATGGCAGCATCATGCTGTGGGGATGTTTTTCAGCAGCCGGGACTGGGAAACTGGTCACAGTTAAGGGAAAGATGGATGGGCTAAATACAGGGATATTCTTGAGCAAATCCTGAACCACTCTGTGCGTGATTTGAGGCTAGGACGAAGGTTCACCTTCCAGAAGGACAATGACCCCAAACACACTGCTAAAGCAACACTTGGGGGGTTTAAGGGGAAACATGTAAATGTGTTGGACTGGCCTAGTCACAGCCCAGACCTCAATACAATAGAAAATCTGTGGTCAGACTTAAAGATTGCTGTTCACAAGGGCAAACATCCAACTTGAAGGAGCTGGAGCAGTTTTGCACGGAGGAATGGACAAAACTCCCAGTGGTAAGATGTGGCGAGCTCATAGAGACTTATCCAAAGTGACTTGGAGCTGTGATTGCCACAAAAGTTGGCTCTACAAAGTATTGATTTTAAGGGGGTGAATCACATTTACTTTTTCTGTTATTTTGTCCTATTTGTTGTTTGCTTCACAATAAAAAAAATAAATAAAAACATCTTCAAAGTTGTGGGCATGTTCTGTAAATTAAATGATACAAATCCTCAAACAATCCATGTTACTTCCAGGTTGTGAGGCAACAGCACACAAAAAATGCCAAGGGGGGTGAATACTTTTGCAAGGCACTGTATGTGGTGGGACTGCAAACAAAATTCAACACTTTTTGATACAGTGTAAACATCAAATTATCATAATAATGAGTTTTGAGATTAACTTTAAAATAGAGCAAATAATACTACATTTGGAAGTAAGTATATTCCCCCCCAGATCTTAAATACTTGATATCTCATATAATGTTAGTGGTAAAAAAGATTATATTTAAAAAAATTGGAAGAATACTTAGACTCCAAGTTGGCAGGAAGTGATAAATATAGTTTCAAGAAACTATGAATTCAATAAGGCCTTTAACAGGAACGACTAAAATAAATCCCTATATAAATTGGTCGTATTTGGAAAAATATTTGAATAAGTAAAGACTGGTTTCACCTCCATTCCTCCGGCATAAACTAAATGTTATACGCAATACGAATGATGACAAATAAGTAATAAACAGAAAAACTGCAGTAATGAAATGAATGGTGTGATAAATGGTAAATATTGTTTTTTTTTTTTTTTTTTTTAGAAACATATTTTGTTAATTGAATAATATAATGAATTACATGTATGGAATATGAACATTATGTATCATTATGTACATTTTATATATTTATAAAATAAAAATAAAAAAATAAAAAAGAGAAGATCTTGAAAGGTTTAACTTGATGGGCTAAACTTATTTTGTCAACCTAAATTACTATGGCCCTCATTCAATTACTATTTTGGCCAATTGAATAGGTGTCTAAAAAAGCACAAAACATATTTTTTTAAGAAGTTTTTACTTAGTAAGCATCTATCTAAAAGCAAGGTTTTCACTAACTAAAAACGTATTTAAAAAATATATGTTATGTGCTTATTTAGAGCACTATTCAATTGGCCAAATCACAATTGAATGAGGGCCTATGTAAGTATGTAACTATATTTTGTTCCTTCAAAGAAGCAGAACTGTTAATAGGAAACATATTTTTAAGTTAAAAAATAAAAACAACCTGGACAGTTCCAATAAAATCTCCTCTATGTCCATACTGAAATTTATGGTGCACACAGCCTGACCCTCCTCCTTTTCCATGTGGTCATATTGCCCATCTTTTAATGTAGGAGTCAGTACCTTATGATCTTGCAAATCAAGAGGAAACCGTCTTGTGGAATTACAATATGCAGTATGGAGATTCACAGCTTCCCACCACCTCACACAATAAGTGTTTGAAGGAGGGAGCGAGACCAACATGGCAGCCCTCTGGAGATGTACAGAGGAAATTGTAAAAAATAATAATAATTAATACATGTATATAATTAGGCAAATTGGCATTTCATTGTGCTAGATACATTTTAAGGCCATTACTTGTTTTACCACTACGGTGTCCCTTTAGTTTTATACGAAGACTTTGCCAAAGTTCTGCTCTGGTTCTTAAAAATATAATATAGGAAATAACTGATTATAATATACTACCATGTCACCTGTAACAAATACTACTATACATTGAGGTTTGTTGGTTTTCTACTTTGTGATAGCAATATATTAAATTATATAATAAATATATAAATAAATAAATACAAAAAAATATTCATAAAAAAAAAAATATATATATATATATATATACAGTATATATATATATATATATATATATATATATATATATATATATATATATATATATACTGTATGTACTGTATAAATATAGATATAAAATATGTTAAATGACTGCAGCTTGGCAGGGAGGGTGCTGCTCAGTGCATGGCATTACACGCCAGTCTGCAACACTACACAGGCACATATTGTAGAGTGTGTATAGGAAATAAAATTTGGCAAACACAGTGTGTAATTTATGATAAACTGGTCTGACAACATTCCAATTATATAGAGTGAGTGAAATCCAATATAATAACTTTTACATAACCTTACATTACATTCTTTTCTGTTATAAATATAAATATAAAATATGTGCTAATTGTTATAATGTGGCAGAAAAATGGCTATGTTCCATCTCGCACTTAGTTGTCTCAACTCCCTCCTCTTCCACCTAGTTATTAGAAGCATCTACTGAGTTAATGAAGGAGCAAAAGATTGTATTGGAAAAAGAGTGGGGAAAGATGGAAAGAGGAAATGTTTATGATAAGTGTGAAGGAGAAACAAATGGCTAACAAGAATAGGAGTGTGGATTGGATATAGTCTGGAAGAGTTGGTGGTTGATAGAGAGAGAGAGAGAGAAAGAGAGAGAGTAAGTGATATTGGAGAGCTGGTTCTTATAGTTAAATGATTTTCAATTATCAGCAGAACTGTTTTACACATACATTTTGATTACACATATATACTGATTACACATACTACAAATACACATACTGTAGAATAAATAACACACATAGATACATTTAGAGCCAGGTCAACACATAAACACCACCTCACCCTATACCCCCACCATATACCCCAAAAGTTATCAATTACATATAAACATATTTTTTTTTTTACATCACAAATATATACACAAAAACAGTTTTTCTGTTATCCTTATTTTATTTTTGAGATTGAAATGGAGGGAGGCGGGGAGAGGAGTGGAGAGGATGGGAAGAGAATAGGAGGAGAGGCAAGGAGGAGAGAGAGGAGAGAGAGCTGGCCATGGGGGTATTGGAGAGGAGGAGGTGGAGGAGAGTGGAGGAGAGGAGGCGGTGGAAGAGAGTGGAGGAGGATGTTGAGGAGGAGGAGGTAGTGAAGGAGGTTGAGGAGGAGGTGGAGGAGGAGAAGGAGGTGAGTGAAGGAGAGGAGGAGATGGGAGAAATTCTGACCATGCTCTTTATCTTAGTTCCACAACATAAGTTACTACTTGGGAGATTATTATTTAAGATGTGCAGGGAATCTAAGACTGGTGGAGTGCAGTTATGGTACTAATAATAAGTGAAATGTTAAGTTATTAGGCCATAGTTAGAAGTAGAGTATACTATGGCCTCATAGACACGGGCCAATTCCAAACCACCTTGTACTGATCTGCTTTCCCAACATAAAAAAACATTTCTAAATACTGGTGCTAAGTAACATTTTATTCATATATGAGAGAAATAAGAGCACAGCTTGATTTATAATGGAGTGAGTCACTAAGCCATCACAGGGGAATGAAGATCTTCATTGGCAATGTTCTTATATGCCTTCAGTGAAGCATTGCGATGTTTAGTGAATACTTTATATCACAGATTTCTTCATTATGTCTCTCCATGGAAGACCCTCTCTAGAGCCTTCTTGATAGGCCTCACCTTTCCCCACCTCCCCACTAGAATGTTAATGTAAGGGTTGGCCGTGCAATAGACACCTGTGCATATAGAATGAATAAATAAAGAAGATTATGTGGTTGTTAAATGTATAAACATTAAACAACATGAGCACATTAAACACTCTTACAGGAACAACTGAAATTCAGAAACTCAGAAGAGTGAGAAGGAGAACAATATATAATTTTGGAGGCCGAAGAGAACTTTGAGGTCTTCTGGATTTCAGCGATAAGAACAATAGTAGAAAATATCATAAATAATACAACTATTGTAAACAGGACTGTGGTGAATGTGTGGATTGGTAAGCAACCATCGGTTCCTGGAGTTAGATCATCAGTATTGTACAAACAGACAAAGCCTTCCAGTGCCATGATGAATATAGCCAGGCCCCATAGGGAAGCACAAACAATAGTGGATCTGTACTTTGGACCTAATCCATTATACAATGGAAAGAGGACTAACACACATCTCTCCACAATGATTGCAGCCAACAAAAAGGAGCTGGCATCAAACCCTATATGATGCAAAATCATTGAAGTCTTGCCAATTATTGCATCATAGCTTTTCGGTATATTTACACCATTTAACAAACAGATAATATATGAAGAATAAATGCATAATCCAGCAAGATACAAGAAATCTGCTATGGCCAAGTTTAGGAAGTAGACAGTGGCCTGATTCCTTTTTATATTGAAAGTGAATAGCCAGATCATAAATCCATTTCCAACCAAGCCCAGGAGACAGATGAATAAGGAGAGGCCACAAAGAGCTAATAGAGTCATTTCCTCTCTTCTTGAATTATCTAGATCATTCTCCAAATATTCAAGTTCAGAAGAGTTGAAGGAAATATTCAGGGCTATGTTGAGAGACATCTTTGGAAACACTTAAATATTTTTCTGAAACTGGAAAAAAAAACACAGAAAACATCACTGTTTTAGTGTTATTTCAGTCATCAATAAAAAAAGAGTCATCTTGATTAACCCGAAAATGACCCATACCTTGAAGGATTTATACCCCCAGTTCTTGATGACATGGACCCCGTGACTTGACTCCCAGGATAATATTTCAATTCGGTGAACTAAATTACTGCTCTCCAACCTCTTCCCAGTCTGGAGGTGGGACCAGTGGGTCCCCAGACCTAGGCTGACCAGGAGTTAAGTTAAACTTGCCATTTACACTGCCTCTCCTCCACCCTGTTTTATTTTTGTTGCTGTTTTAGCTTGTCTTTTCTTTTTGTTTATCTTTATTTATTTTTTTTAACTCTCTTTCTCGTTTCTTTATTATTCATTCACAGTTTTATGTTGTTTCAGGAAAAGTTTAAGTTAAGACCTTAGGAGGAAACTCTTCACTACATTTTTAACTAAAACATGGTAGAAATGTGTAAAGGCAACGGGTAATCCACAGACTGATTTCTTTAAACATGGCCATATTTTATGCTTTCAATGTGAAGCGTCTGATTGTATCTCTCATTGTTTAAAGCTATCATATTACTCTTGTATTCTTGGTCCTAATGTGAAGTCTGTAATTTTAACCCCATTTTGTTGTCATGTATTGTGTATTGTTTTCAATAAAAAAGATTGTGGAAAAAAAAGAGTCATCATCACATACCATCATTGAAGATTCAGAATAATCACCACTAATAAAAAGAGCCAGTGTTGGTGCTATAGAGGCATTAGGGTATGTTTATCAAACAAGACAATACAATACAAGTGGAGTCAAACCTAGTCATTGTACAAACAATATATTTTCTTTGGAGTATATTTATTAAACAGGGATAAGCTTTAACTCTTATTGATAAACTAAACATAACCTTTATTGGTCTTTCTATATCTATATCTATATACTTAGGATAAACACAAAAAAGACAAATATAAATACATAACAATTAATAAACAAATCCCTCTAGATTTGTGGTAAATATTCTATCATGCAGATGTCAGTCAGTTGATTAATCCGCTATTGGAAATAATCACCATTCAGAGTAATAGTAATTACACAAAATATATACACTGATATCAGTTGGGTAAGAGATCTCTAATCTTGTGTGTGATGGAGTTTGGAGTATGGAATATCACTTGCCCTCTATCTATACATAGGAAAAATAACTACTCTCACAAATAATTCCCAGTATAACATCTTTCAGTGTATATATCCACTCTTTGATAACTCTCAAATATAGTATAAACAGTATTGATACAATCATAATATCACAATAGAATAATAGGTGTATTATTCTTTTTTTATGGGCTCTTCTAAAGGCATAACAGTAGTAAGTTATTTAGTAATAATAATAATAGCTAAACCAAACACCTACTAACTAGTTGTATTCACTGGAATTTTACCTTTTTACAAATATGCATCTTTATCATTGAACATAAAAAATAAAAACATCAGACTAATAGAAACCACTCACCTTCTGGCTTGTTCTTGCTTCTCTCTGTTGCGCATTGTCAAGTTATTTGGTTCCCATAAGGCAGATGAATGATGATCTGAGGTCACATCTCACTGCTCTCAAGGGATCAGCTGTCAGAGCTTTATGGAGCCACGAGACATTGGGCTGGAGGGAGAGGAGCCGGATCAAACTGAAAGTAGGTTATTAATTATAGGCCATTATTTAGTTGGCCAACCTTCTGCACAAGACATTCCTTGGTGCATGGGAGTTGGCTTTTTTACGGCTTATTATAGCTCTGACATAAATGATTGGTGTCATTCACAAAAAAAAACTGAATAAACTATAAGAAAAAAAAAGGTTATTTTATAATTAAAAAAATATATGTTTGAAAAATGTGATTGATTTTAAATGGGGATTTCCCCAAAAAAGTTATAAATTTCATCATCCAATGAAAAACATATAGTCAATTCGCACCAAGATGGAATTAAACTCCGTACAAAATGGCAAATATCCATGATAGATGAGGGGTAAAAATGTGTTGATTAGTATCAAGGCTATCGCTATTTGAAAAATCACAGCGAGTGAGAAGCAAATTACTCTTTTACTGCAATTATTATGGATTTTAATATTGATTAATGAAAATGTGGGTGTAATAGAAAAAGGGGAGCAACATTTGTTTTAATATAACGATAACACAGATGTAAGTATACACTTTGGGCAAAATTCATTCAATTAGGGCTCATAAAATGGTCGCAGATTCCCAATTCCCTACATGTGGGCTATGTGCTCTAGAAGCACTACGTTTGCGCTGGTATTCAATTGGCCATGGATGCAAGTTAGCTTTCCTTCCCGCTCATTGCAAACCCTGCCATTGGCAGTAAGCATTTGAGGGCTTGGATCATACGGACTTGGAGGTTTAAATTCTCTGCAGTGAGCCCACAGCACACTAATGGTTACCCCCATGCTGCAGGGTTCCCATCCGGACGTCTCGAGGATTTCCACATTAAACCTTGCAGCGGGGGTCTTGATTGGCACCCCCGCTGCATTTAAAATTCAAAATGCCCTCCTCGCGTGTCCTTATAGGACCTTAAAGGTCCTTAAAGGACCTGTGCTAAATTAAAGATTAACCTCTGCCTAAAAATAACCGCAAATAACATAAAAATAACCCCATCACTCATGGGGTTCAATATAGACCATCATGAGACTAAAATGAATACCCTCAGTCCAATAGGGGTCTAGATAGACCCCGATAGGACACCTTTAATCCACTATAAGTGCCTTGAGGGTCCTCCAGGACCCTCATGACACAAAGGACAAACACTACTACACTACACTATTAACCCTAACCATACCCCATTAACCAATTACTCTAACAAAACCACATTAACTCCCACAGTCCCCCTTTACCCCTTACTTGGCCTATTCAACCCCATCTCTTATGGGGGTCTATACAGACCCAATAAGCCTCTAATTAACAGCAACCCCATATGGGCCTTGAGGGTCTTCCAGGACCCTCATGACACTAAGTACAAACACTACACTTCACCATACTATAACCAACCAATAAACCAATAAATCTAAACCAACCCCATCTAACTAATGCACCCTACTCCTCCATGTCCTATTAAACCTTCTCTACCCTAACCCTTTTAACTCTCCCCTACCTAACACCTTTGCTAACCTATTAACACATACACCTACCTATCTAACACCCTATTAACCTCCCCACATCCCACTAATTACAAAAAATAAAAGACCTCCATCACAAAAAATAAAAAAGCACAATTACAAAAAATAAAAAAAGGAACACTACAGAAAATAACAGACCACTTACAGTAAAATAAAAAATGAACATTACCAAAAATAAAAAAAATCTAAGTTAAAAAACAGAAAAAAAGCATACATTACATACAATTAAACCCCTCAATACATATGATTTAACCCCTAAATACATACATTAATAACCCTAACTACATACATTAATACCCCTATATACATACAGTAAAACCCTTAACTACATACAAACCGCTAATAATAAAAATCCCTATATCTCACCTAAAACAACCCCCCTCACTAAACCTAGAATAGGGTAAATTATACCACTAACCTTGCTAAAATGCCCCTCCAGCGACAACGGTTTTCTGGCCTTTGTCTAGCATAAGGGCCCATTTGAAGATCTTCATAGGATCTTCACCCCTAGGAGAATAAGAAACATTATAATTAATAAAAAAAATAAACACAATATGTAAAACAATACATTCTAAATAGTACACTTACCCTTTCGCCATGCAGCTGTCTTCCTTCTAATATTCTCTGGGAGGGCTCCTGGAGAAAAAAAATAACTTAAGCGCTAAAAAAATCAATCATTCTAGTGGAGCTCCTCCCTGTAGGAGGTCCACACTGCAAATGAGGGTTGGAGGTTTGAATAGCCCACCTAAGCGGAATTTCGCTCTTAATTTTTTTTTTAAAGACAAAGCAGACATAACTTGTATGCAAAAGACGCACTGGAAGGAAGGAGCAATACCCAACTTTGTTAATAAAAAGTACACTATTATTTGTAACTCTAAATATAAGAAAAAAGCTAGAGGAACCTCGATTTTATTTAGTAAAAAATGATCATATATTGAAGAGTTAGTAGAAACTGACCCAAAAGGATACTATGTGATCTGGATTGGATCAATACAACATCAAAAGTATTCCATCATGAATGTCTACATTCCTAATAAAGACTAGATTACATCGTGAAATGAGTATTAAAAAAATTAAAGAACTTGATTCAGTCCATACTATTTTGCAGGGATTTCAGTATGCTATTGGACCCCAAAATGGATAGAAATTCCTCCTATTGTCCAAGGCCTGATCCATCTTTGATAAGAAACTCTAAATACTTTAACTCTATTATGGCTATGTTTCAACTATATGACATATGGAGAGTTTTGCATACCAATGAAAGAGATTATACCTTTTTTTCTAAAAAATTTCAGACCTAATCTAGGTTCGATTATATTTGGGTAGATATTGAGACTCTTAAATTTAAATAGGCTCAAGAGTATGGACGGTGTTAGTAAAGTTAGACTTCAATTCTAAAGAAACTAGACCTCTTCCAAAGTCTTGGAAATTGGACTGCTGTTTGTTAGAAATTGAAAAAGATAAAAATGATTTGAAAAAAGAGATTGATTACTTCTTTGCGCTGAATGATAACTCTGTAAATTCACAATGCACACTATGGAATCCTTATAAAGCTTACATAAGAGGGATCATGATCAAAATGCAGAGCAAAAGAAAAAAAGAAAGGGGTCTCCCCTTGAGGGAACTATATGTTCAATTATTTAAATTGGAAAAAAAAAATAAGGCTAACCCTAACAAAAATGAATCCGAAAAGATTAGAAAAATACAGTTGCAAATAAAACACATTAATCAACAAAGAACAGACAATTCAATCTGGTTGCTTCAACAAAGGATATACCATTACGGCAATAAAGCCAGTAGAAAGTTGTCGAATAAACTAAAAACTACTACTAATAGAAAGAGGATAGATAACATTTACAATGAAGGAAATGTTTGACTAAATCAGATCACATAGCAAGGGCTTTTGAGGAATATTACTCAAGTTTATATAATTTAAAGAAGGATCCATACTTCCACAAACCCTCTCTGGAAGAAATTCTATTTTTTTTTTTATACGATTGAATTACCTCAAATCTCTGAGGCAGAAAGCTTGAATCTTAATGCTGAGATTTCTGAGAAAGAAATATTAGAAGTTATCTCAAAATTGAAACTGGGCTCGACCCGATGGGTTTGTTAATCAATTTTATAGACTTTACAACTATACCTTGACCCCTTATTTGAAAAACTTATATAATGAAATTAGGAGACAGGGACATGTTCCTTCTGAAATGACAGAATCTCCAAGTATAACGATACCGAAACAAGAGAGGGATAAGCCAGAGTGTAAGCACTTTCGTCCTATCTCACTTTTGAATGTAGATTTGAAGATTTACTCAGGGATTCTCACTGACCGACTCAACAGTGTTATTGACAAATAAGTAGCTCAAGATCAATCTGACTTTATAAGTGGCAGACAGGGCACAGATAACACCCGTACAATATTTTATTTAATCTTTTATGTTAACTCTTGTAGAATCCCTTTTGTGTTCCTCTCTATGGATGCTGAGAAAGCCTTTGACCCAGTCAAATGTAACTTTATGGAGCAGGGGTTAATTTTAGCGGGGTCCTTTAAGGACCTCTGCATCGCCAATTTTAAATTTTAAATGCTGCGGGGGTCCCGATTGGGACCCCCACAGCAGGGGTTAATGTTAGTTGCCACTGGGTACTTACTGTACCCCTGCTGAATGGGGTAACCATTTGTGTGCCACAGGCCCTTTAAGGATGCCCGATCAGGACCCCTGCCTGATCAGGACCCCTGCTATATGGAGTTAATGTGGGGACCCTGCAGGGGTCCCGATTGGGACCCCTGCAGCAAGGGGCTTTAATTTAGGAGCAGTCAGGAGAATACATAAGGGCTTTGCAAGACTTTGCAACACCTCGTTTGTGCAAGTAAGGAGGAGTTGGCTTTTTGCCAGTTACGGGCTTGACAGGGTGCGTCGGAAGGGGTGATCGCAGCAATTGAATAGCAAAGATCAAAGGCTTTGGGGGAAGTAACTAGCGATTTCCCAAATCACAATGGATCAGAAGGGATCGCAGGTCACAGCACATAACTTGATCAGAGCCCGCAATCGGAAGGCAATTGAATAGCAGCGTAGCTTGCGATCACCCCATGTGACCATGTTTTATAAAATCGGAGCAATTGAATGAGGCCCTTTGTAAATAGAATGGTTTGATATCACTAAAATAAAATGTATGTGCTGAGAATTTTTTTCACTTTAGTCATTAAATTGAAGAACATTGAAAATGTGGAATTTTTTTGCAATAAGTAAAAGAAAACATATATTTTGCACCTTTAGAACCAAGTCAATAATATAAGATATATTAAGGGTGTAGTATTTTTAAGTGGGTAAAAAAAAAATTTAGAGAAAGAAAAGGGAGAATCAAAGACAAGAAAAATTTTATATTTTCGTATAGTTTATTACTGAATAAATCACTTAGAAAAAAATGTGTGAACATAGGAAATAAGATTTACTTAATATAATTACTTGGAAAAGTTTTAATTATATAGTTGTAGTTGAGCACAAGAGCACTTAGACTTTTTGCATTAAAGAAAGTAATAAAAGGATAGTTTTTGTTAAAAAGCACAGTGTTACATTTGTAATAGGTTAACACAAAATTGCAACTCAGAAAATGGTAATTGATTTTTTAATAAATGGAGAAATTAATAATCTCAAAATATATGCTTTTGTTATATGAGTTATCTGACTATTACTGATTAAGCGAGTATTTGATTTATCTGAGTTTTTTCTTTTATAATGCTTATAATGTAACTGATAGGATTTTATATAATTAATTAAGAATTTATTTGACCTAACTAATTTAGTATTCATGGAGTAAATGGTGGAAAGGGCTATAATGTTATGTAATTTCATATTAATATTCCATTCACTTGCGTCTAGGTGTTCAACATTATTTTGTTTCATGCCTTCTCTCTTGTGGTCCCACAACTAGGTTAAATTAACCAGTTTGTTGGGGTTCCAGAAGACGGGAGGTAATGATCCTCAACAAGAGGTAAATAGATTATACGGAAAACACGTAAATGTTTTGTGTTATGTGTTTTATGTGTTATGGACATGGAGCAAGTTTTCTGGAATGCTTAAAAAATATAGTCTTTTAGTGATATTTCCCCCATGACGCTGAAACAAAAACAAAAATATTTTCAGGGTAATCAAATAGGCAAAATGCTGGCAAATAAATTGACTACATTTTTTTAAATGAATCAAATTGATTTTATATGAGATGAAAAGGGGAAAATTCTATCTAAACCTAAAAATATAGGAGATTCTTTTTCCAAATACTATGGTGCTCTTTACAATCTGGAAAATGGGGAGAATTTCATCAAACCCTCAATCCAAGAAATTGGTGACTTCTTAGATCAAATTAAGTTGAATTGGAAATTTTGAATCCACAAATTTGGATAGAAGATACTTCACCAGCCATTTCAAAATTGAAAATTCATACTGCCCCGGGACCTGATGGTTTTATTAATTTTTACTATAGAAATTTTCAATCTTCAATAGTAAAATACCTGGAAAAAATGTTTAATAAAATAAAACAAAAAGGCAAGACTCTACAATAAATGCTGGAGGTGTTGATAGTTAATATCCCTAAACCCGACAATGATCTGAGTGATTGTAAGAACTTTCTCCTGATATCCCTCTTAAATACCGACATAAAGATATATGCTAAAATTTTGGCATTAAGATTAACTACAGTTATAAGTAAACTAATTGCAGTGGATCAATCAGGTTTTGTTTTCAGTAGACAGGAGACATATAATACAAGGAGGTTAATTGACTTATTGGCATTTACAAAGTGTAATAAGACTCCTATGATTACGATATCCCTGGATGATGAAAAAGCCTTTAAAAGATGGGAATTCATGGAATTGACATTATTAAATTTTGGGCTGGGTGAATTTGCCACTAAGGCAATTAATGCCCTATATGATCTCCCATACGCCTCTGGGTTTGGTTTTAAATCTAACAGATTTCCTATAGTAAACGGCACCAGACAGCATTGTCGCCTGTCACCGATAATTCTCGCTCTTGTGATCGAGGCATTAGCGGAGCTGAGAAGATCAACCAGAGAAATTAAAGAAATAAAAATAGGGGAAGAGGAACATAAGATCCTTCTCTTCGCCAATAATGTTGTATTAACATTAACAGACCCAATTAATTCAATAACATATTTACACAGGAACATACAAGGTATAAAATACACTATTAGGAAGGACGGAAAAAGCTCCACACCCGCGTAACACATAGACAATCACAGCCATAAAAAATACGACCTACGGGACTTAGAAAAACTAAAATATGAGGTTGCAAAAATACAAAGTTAACACCGAAAAACAACAAAAACACAGCAAAATAACAAAATAACATAAAAAATATATAAATATTTGTTTCTCTTTGAGGATGCCCCACAGATGCTCAATAGGGTTTAGGTATGGTGACAGTCCATCCTTTACCTTCAGCTTCTTTAGCAAGGCACTGGTCGTCTTGGAGGTGTGTTTGGGGTTGTTATCATGTTGGAATACTGCCCTGTGGCCCAGTCTCTGAAAGGAGGGGATCATGCTCTGCTTCAGTATGTCACAGTACATGTTGGCATTCATAATTCCCTCAATAAACTGTAGCTAACCCTAACACTCCATGTACCTAATCCCGCCCACTACCCCTCCCATCACTAAACTTCTCTACTGACCTCCCACCTATGCCTACCATACGATACCACCGGGGGGATAAAGGGGGAAGTGGGACGGGAAGCACCTTGACTCCAAACCAGTATAAATGAGCCAGCAGCAGAAAGACAGGGCAGGATCATGAGGGTAAGAAGGGCAGTAAAATGAGAGTGAGACCGAGACTGGTATATGAAAGGCCCTTCCCTGATCCAGGAAAAAACCTGCAATGCCTACCTACCAGGGGAAAAACCCAATGCCCCATATCTCCAGCGCACCGCCACCCCCACCACCCCCCTAACCCAACTGGCCCCTGTCCACAGTACCCTCCCAGCTCTTATACCAAACTTCCCCCCAACCCAGAGCCCCCCCTCTGCCCCCTATAGTGCCCCCCTGATGCCCCTGGCCTTGACCATGGGTACCTAGCCCTGATTCCACCAGCAGCACCACTTACCATGTCCCCCGGCACAAACACACTCTTCAGCCGATGTCTGGATCTTCTTTCGCGGATACTTCTGGAGCTCTGACACTACTCTATCACTCTGACTGCCTCACGGGAAGTGTTCGGAAGTGTCAGAAGGCCCGGGGTATCCATGCAGGTTGGAGACAGCTCCACTTCTTCCTGGGGCTCCACAGAAGAACGCATGCCTGTCAGCATTGGTGGTGGTGGTCAGCATTGGTGGGGAGGGAACTCTCTGAAGATAGGGCCTCCACATCCATCCTAGCATCCTCTTCTGCCCTCTCGTTGCCCCCTTTACCGGCACAAGCCTCGTTGCAGGCTGACCTGCTGTCCTCTAGCCCCTGGGACTGCTCCTCTTCTTCCTCCCAGGTGAAGTTGCCCAGCTTGACCACTGGTCCCAGAGGTAATAGACTGCACCATCTGCTGAAGCCAGTCCACAGGATGTGGGGGATGACATGGTGGAGATATTACACCTGCCACCGCCTGACATGACTGACCAGGGCGGGAAACACTACTTCTGTTGCCCACTGACCACTCTCTATTAGGACCAACCCACACACACTTCCTAGCACTTATCCTGGTCAAAAGCCCCCTCCCCCACTCTGTCTCCAGGGGCTGCCTTTTTACCAAACACAGAAACCTTCTCAAATCTGGTTTAAGCCAACTCAGGGACTCTACAAATGTGGACACTGCAAAGCTTGCAGGTTTTTAAAACCTGCAAGCAATTTGTTAATTTGTTATCCCATTAAAAAGTTTTGCAACTGTAGTTGAAGCGAGGGATTTATATCATTCAATGTTCAGGCAATAAGACATATGTAGGTAAAACTATGCGTGAGCTGAAAAGTAGAGCTTTGGAGCAAATTTATACCATCAAAAAAGAACTGCATACTCCAGTTGCATTAAACTTCAAACAATATCACAAAAACAACATTGATAGCATTCAATTTTTTGTTATAGATTATGTATAACTGGGACCAAGAAAAGGCAATCTGGACAAACATCTGTTGCAAAAAGAGAACAAATGGATCTACGTTTGGAACAAACACAGTTTAGGGAGAGGGGGGAAAGAGACAAAGGGGGGGTAGAAAGAGACACAGGAGGGAAAGAGACACAGGGGAGGGATAGAGATGCATGGGAGAGAGGGGGGGGAAGAGTCACAGGAGGGAAAGAGACACAGGGGAGGGTGTTAGAGACACGTGAGGGAGAGGGGGTAAAAAAACAGGGTGGGGGAAGGAGACACAAGGGAGGGAAAGGATAGGGAAAGGACACACAAGGGAGGGAGAGAAGGGGGAAATGAGATGAAAGGGAGGAAGTAGACAGGGGGAGAGACTCACAATTAGCTCCAAATGCTCTCATCGTGAGGCCAGTAAAGTAGACCTGGGAGAGTGGGAAGGGGGGAGGATCGCAATGAGCGCCAAAGGTGCTGATTGCAAGGCCCGCGATGAGTTCCCAAAGGCACTCATTGCCAGGCCAGTAAAGAAGAGGGGGAGAGGCTCCCATTGTGTGGCAAACAGCATTGCCAGGCTTCACGTTTTATTGCTGTCATTTTTGACAGGCAAGTCGCTAGTATATTTTATATACTATCAGCCTTATTAAATTGCAATTCTGCAAATTTAAAAGGACTCTATTTAAGCACAAAGCACATAATTATTTTTACAGAAGTTTTTAGTTAGTGAACTTCTATCCAAAAGCAAGGTCTTCACTAACTAAAAACTTCTGTAAAAAAATATGCTTTGTGCTTAAATAGAGCCCTTTTAAGTTTGCCGAATCGCAATTTAATAAGGCTGTATATTTTATTTGTAAAGTAGCATTACTCAGAGTCATTTGCGATACAGGGCATGCATTGGCTGAGAGATAGTATGTTATTGCAGAGAAGATTGCTGTTGTTAGAAACTTATCTTTGTGAATAAGGAGGTAGATCATTTTATGAATACTCTTATGAGCAAGAATGTGACTTCATTTGAAGCTAATCACGATGTGGCCTCACTTTTATATACTGCTCCAGGTCAATATTGAATTAGGTCTGTGGTGATTTATGTAGAATATGTGCTGGAATTTGGCTCTACACCATTGTAGATAGGAATTGTGAAGGATCACACAATATGTTGATTAATATTCAGTAACACATATTATTTAAATACCTTATTTATGTCTGTTTCTTGCAATAGTTTAAACAGCCCTCAGCCTTAAAAATATTATTTTGATCTTGATAATATTAATCGGACATGGATTTTCACTTTACTGCTCTATAGCAAATGTAGCATTAATATATATACACACATATATATATATATATATATATATATATATATATATATATATATAGTAAGGGTCCCCGGTCAGAACCCCCTCTGCATTAAATGGCTCACACTGATGCGCAATCCTGGTCGCTGGGGTACAATATGTACCCCAGCCACACCTAACCCCATCTCTTATGGGGGTCTATACAGACCCCCATAAGCCTCTATTTACTCCATTAGTCCCATAAGAGTCTATAAAGACCCTTATGGGACAATAATAACCATAACAGTAAACCCATAAGTGCCATGAGGGTTCTCCAGGACCCTCATGACACTAAGTATGTACACTTCCCTACACTACGCTATTAGCCCCCAATAAACCAATACATCTAAACCAACCCCCCTCTAACTAATGAACCCCTCTGAAACTAATAAACCCCACTCTAGTGAACCCCCCTCTAACTAATGAACACCCCTCCTCCCTATCCTATTAACCCCTTCTACCCTAACATATTAACCCCTACACTGCCTACCTAACGCCCTATTAAACCCCCAACACCTAACTAATTACAAAAACAATAAACCCCCACTAATTACAACAAAATTAATAAAACATAGATTACAGAAATAAAAAAAAGAACATTACAGAAAATAAAAAATAGAACATTACAGAAAATATAAACACCCCACAACTTACAGAAAAAAAAAAATCAAATAAAACATAAAACTATCATTCTAAACACATCCCCATGACATTAAAAAAAATCCCACACCTAGCAATAAAAAAAGTTTATAATATACCACTAACCTTGCCAAAATGCCCCTCTAGTGATGATGTTTTTTTTTGCTTCGTCCCTAGACAAGGGCCCATCCATATATGTTCACAGGTTGGCACAACTACAAAAAAAGAAAGATTACTAATAATAAAAAAAATACATACGACATATAACACAATACATTCTAAATAGTACAGTTACCTGTCCCAAATGCCATCCAGCGAAAACCCACAGGCTAAAAAATTAAAAAAATCTAACAGAGCTTCTCCCTTGAGGAATTCACCGGTTCAAATGAGGGTTCTCTTTTTTGCTCCAGTAAAATTTAGAAATGGCGCCTTCTGATTAGCTGAAAATGCTGTTAATCATGTTTCAGCCAATCAGAATGTGCAGAGGTGTTTGTGAATCAATCAGAATGGGATACACTCCTATAACCCATTTTGATTGGCTGATGTACCTGTCAAACATTAGTAATCCTATCAGAAGGCGCTATTGCCTTTAGCTAATCAGAATGGGAAATACCCCCACGGGATGTATTACATTGTGATTGGCTCCAAGCTTCTGCCTCTTCTGATTGGCTGCAATCTGATTGACAGTTAAATCAGCCAATCAGAAGAGGCAGATGCTTGGAGCCAATCACAATGGGATATACCCTATGGGGTGAATCCCATTATGATTGGCTGAAGGCAATAGGACTTAAGGACCTATAGAGACCTCTAGGGACATTTAAGGACCTCTGCAGCGCCAAAGTGGCCCGCAAGTAGGAGGCAATTGAATAGCTAAGTAACTTGCTCTCTCCACTTGCGGGTCCGGATTTCAAAATAGTAGCAATTGAATGAGGCCTTTAGTGGGTTGGATTCAGTGACTGAGACAAATTATTTACGTTGGCTTATTTGGCCAGGTATATTCAAGGACTGAGATAATCAGTAACATATACCTGGCAGACATGCCCTGTTAAAGCTGTAAGTAAGAGTTGCTCTAAAGCTCCAAATACATGTATCACATCCAATCCATCAGTAGTGGTTATCTTAAGGATATTACTTACCTGTGATCTATATAGATGATAATTATTTCGGTGAACAATGGCTTAATGAGAGTTGGCATGCAGACACAGAACAAGTCGATATATACTCAGTGATTGCCTATGATGATATCAATGTATCAGAGATTAGCTGATCATACAGAGCACAAAGGGTTACACATAAGAAGTGGTGTGCCTCTAACCAATAGGATTTGCTGCTAATGTCATGCATGCATCAAGGAGGTTATATAAACCCTATTTAAGACTTGGCTTCTCTCATATAGTCGCATGTTAGTAGTGAAACGACGTTCAGACTAGTAGAGAGGGAAATGATTTAAAAATAACTTAATATGTCTTAATGGATTCTGTGAAGTTTCTATAGGACAATTGTGATACTTCTGGCAAAAAACATTAAATTGTTACAGCCTTAAGCACAACAACGAGATGGCAACAACAATAAAAATGTATTATTTTATTTCTAAGATTTATAAATAGGGATAGAATAAAATTAAAACAAAGTTGTGCTATCTATACCTAAATCTGTGAGGTTCACTGTGAGGCAATTAAAGTTTTGAAGTGAACACCTCAGTACATTGGCAAAGCACACAGCTAAATAACACTAAGCTATTTCAACAGTCCCTATAAGAAAGGGATAGAAAAGTGAGAGAGATGGAAAGATGAGGTCATTGAAGGTATGAGGTCAGAGGGGTAATGGCTGACATATGTAACAGGCATGCTGAGGTCCATAATGTCACCCTCAACCTCAATGTGTCCTTATTTTATAATGTTGAAGAATCATAAAGGTACTTAATGTAAAACTATAATTATGGTTACCCTAGTGATAACTGGAAGCCTTGTGGGTAGAAAAAAAACAAACAGAGAGAGTACAGAGACAGAGACAGGACATAGAGAGAGACAGGACAAGACAGAGAGACAAAGGACAGAGATAGAGAATGAGGAAAGAGAGAAAGAGCCAGGACAGAGAGAGACAGGACTGAGAGGGAGAATGAGGAAAGAGAGAAAGAGACAGGACAGAGAGAGAGGACAGAGAGACAGGATACAGAGAGAGACAGGACAGAAAGAGAGAGGCAGAGAGATGCATGACTCAGAGAGAGACAGGAGAGAGAGAGTAATTTCCTAAGCTCATCAGTTATTGTATTTATATACAACTATCTTTGCTCGCCTTCCTTAGGTGCAATCTGCTTTGTTATTGGTTCAATTAGAGCAGACAAACTGCATCTTAATGTGTAATGCAGCCTCTTTAGGTACATCACACGATGCCCTAGGAATGAATGATAGTACATCACTAAGACAGGTTCACCCCCTCTAATGGGAAATCCTATTGAGAGTGAATAGGGTTCTAGGTTAAGAACAAGTAAAGACATGTCAATGTTTCCTTTGTGAACCAAAACTAAATTTCATGAGGTATGAAGTAAAGTCCTATAATCCAAGATATGGGATTCCAAAGAACATAATAAGGCATTCTAGATAAATAATATAATGCCCAGGGCCTGACTGGACTGTTTACACTATGGCTTGGGCTGGGACTGGCAAGAAGTTACCTGTTTATTGTATAGTTATGTATTTTTTTATTACTTATGGTTAAAACGACATACAACTTGTATGTATTTTGATTATGTTACAGTGTTGTTGTCTGGTTATAAGTCATCCAGCCCCACCTAAATAAACAAACACAGGGGGTCTTGGGCAGATAAAACAGATAGTCTGAGTGTTTACAGCAAATGGTTATAGTTAATATAATCACCAGGATAAGTTTAAGGACCGGAGATCATCAGATGTACAGGGTTTCAAAGTAAGCAGGGGGGCAGACTATGTTAATTAGTCCCTCTTCTATGTACCTAAGGATGGTGATTACTGTGATTGGCCAGCCAGTGTGCCAGAAAATGTTATAAAATGTGACAATTAATAAAGGTATGGGAGTTGTGTCTGGAGTTACATAAACAAGGTGTAAGTATCATTCTGTGCATTAATACTAATTCTAATGGATTATATGGTGTTCCTGATATTCTGTTCTATTGAAGCAAGCTCCTGGGAGTGGTACTGGTTTTTGGTCCATCTTCTGCTATCAGAGGTGTAAAAGGACTGCACGATTCTGCTGGTAGTTTTGAATCAGGTTCTTACCAAGTCCAATTTAAGTAGCAGATTGTGATAAATACTATTGCTAGATATATGGTTTTACTCTCTATCCTTTACTCCCTGCATGCAGGTACTTACCAAAACTTGTCCTGACTTCTGTGAACATCTCTAACAATCATTGCACAAGAAGCAATCAGTAATATTACTTTTCTTCCTCAAGATGTATTGCCTTGACTACAAGTTCAGCCTTGACTAGATTCTCCACTTACAAATCCATCTTAAATGTTCCTGCTAAGATTATCAATCACACCCATCCTTTTCCTTCTACTTCTCCTTTCTGCCAACCATTTACTGACTACTCATATCACATATGATTAAGTTCAAAATCCTGCCCCTCATATATGAGCCATCAAGTTTACTCCACCCTCCTAAATCTACTCCAGTGTCCTTTTGATGCTTAATTGGTGGTCAGGTCAAAGATTGCAAATTGGAGCTTCCATAGTTTAATAAAACCATGTGACTTACACCAGCTTCAAGTACCTGCTTAGAAGCATACATTTTCCTGAGATGATAGCGTATACCCCTAGCAACTGAATTTCGGTTTCTTACTTTCAGATATTTATATCTGGGTGAACATATGAAGTTATAAAAGAAAATGTAGATGCTGCTGGGTAACATAACAAGATTTTAATTAGACCACAATTCTTCATAACCTGAACCTTATAGAAATATACACTTTGATGTCCACTAGTCACTCCATCATTAATACCATGGTTTGTAACGGAAGACGTTATATGTCAGATGTGTATGTAAATGTATGTAAATATTGGATGTTATTCTTGTAGTTCTTTACAGTTTTCTGTTGACATGAATATAAATAAAAAACAGGTATAAAGAGAACTGAAAAGGGATACAAATTTGTAAATATCTATATGAGTACTCAGTCAACAAAATAAAATAATGTCTAATTTAGTTGTTTAATGGCTGTACTTTTATATAAATCTGGAAATAATTAGATTTGTTACCGATGGATAGTACAAAACATAAATATTTAAGCAAATACATTGCACACTTAATTAGTAAAAAAATCCCAAAAAGTTTTTTTGGGCTTCTGTATTAAATATGTAAAATAAAGGGACCAATGCTGATAGACAATAATGTTTGATTTATTTTTTACTGATAAGCAAGATTATCAGTATTTTAAGAAAACAAGTTTTTTATTGTTTATTTTCATTTCCAAATTTCATAAGATTACAAAATTTACAAACAGTAAAATCCAGACATCAAAACATCAAAACTACAGACAATCAGACAAAAAAAAAAAAAAAAAAACACAAAAGTGGAACCACAACTGAACTTAAATAATTCAGGATAAGTCATAAGAAATAACATTTGTCATAATATCAAAACAAATTTACTATCAAATATGAACCGTTCCCTGCTCTGTGGGAGATTTTACAGAAAGTGCTATTATATGACTTTTCTAAGGGTTTACTGAACTCCTTAAGTGTATTTGTAAGGACGTTTGGAAGTGCTCACACCCTACTTATCTTTACATTACAAATCCCCGGGCTACGTATGGAAATGTTCTTACATGAGCATCACTGTGGGAGCCGTGTAATAGCTCAGTAAATTCTGTCATAAGAACTTCTGCTGATAAGAGTGAGCCTTGTGGGAGATCTAATGGGAGCCATGTAATTGGGCACTTAGGGTTCCATGGTGGTCCAGTGGTTAGATTTGGTGCTTTCACCACTGTCGACCTGGGTTCAATTCCAAGTAAGGCAACACACTTCTTTATTTACACAAAACAATATTTAAAAATATAGATCAATATTGTATAATCCTACACATTATAATTATAATCCTACATAATATAATGAACATTGCTCTACATAACATAATGTGATATACTCACTATGTATTTGTGATTATTTCTGACCTATATCCTGTCCTAAGTAAAACTCATATACACATACAGTATATACATTATCCCGAGCTCTGGCCGCTGGGCCTGGGTGACTAAACATCCATTAAAGGATCACTGCGGTGAACATTTTCTATTTAGTATTTTTGAACAACAAAACTTGATAATTTACTATAAAGTAAAATACACAGACTTTACATTTCTAGTATATTTATTATTGTTGTACTAGAGACGGCCATTCTCTTCACAAAACTTCCTGTAGCATAATTACATATACAAGTCATAATCAGAATCTGTGTTACTAGTTTTTAAGAACATGCTGACTTTATTCAAGTGTAGTTCTTCAAAAAACATTTCTTTATTTTTTGACCATGTTTATATTTCAATATACATTAACATTTATATTGATATGTTATTTTCATATTTTCTATAATTTCTTAAACTCATATGGCCCTTATTAAATTGCAATTTGGCCAATTGAATAGGGCTTTAAATAAGCACATAACATATTTTTTTTAAAGAAGTTTTTAGTTAGTAAACATCTATCCAAAAGCAAGGTTTTCACTACTAAAAACGTCTTTAAAAAAATATGCTATGTGCTTATATAGAGCCCTATTCAATTGGCCAAATCGCAATTGAATGAGGCCCATAGTAAGGCAAGTGCAGGGAAACTAAAGTCAATGTTATACATTTTTCTGAAACAACCTTTTCTGGGCTATACATTCCCACAATTCTACTAAGACATTATCATCAAATTCATCATCTAATTATTAATTTACTTGTGAAATTTCTCTTCTGCAAAAACATCTGAAGAACCCACAGGATTGTTTAAGATTCTTGTTTCCAAAAATCAGTGTAAGAGCCTGGAGGGGGTAAAACAAATATATACAGACAACGCAAACCCAACTAACAGGCGAATTATCATTAGTGAATGTTAAAACCAGATTTCCTAAGTAGAAGACTATTTGCAGTGTTAGCAGTAGGGTCATGGTCATAGCTGCATGAACATGAGCTTTCACATGAGAGAAGCTAATGGTGGATGATCCTCGGTGCAGTCTCAGGACGTGTAAGATGAGGGAGGTGATGATCGATCCCAGGGATATTAGAGTAAGAAGCAATGGGATGGAAGCTCCTGTGTTTAATCCATACAAAATAGTAATAACTTTCTTTGTATGAAAAATATTTTCTTTTCTGCTGGAAGCTGTGTCATTCAATGAATTGATGACATCATCAGTAAATACCATCAGAAGAGTAATCAGACAAATGGATAACACAATGGATCCTGTGAGCAGCCAAGGAAGGAAACTGGAGAATCTCATCCTTAGGTACGTGAGGAGACGGTGCTGGAAGGTGACAATCTTGATGCAGTAGAAGGTACATAACCAGGCAATGATCCAGGAGCTCGATAGGATTGAAATACACACAATGGTATAGAGAATGTGTAGGTTGTATGACAATAAATAGTTATTCACAATCATTACAGTATCAGCAAGTAATAGAAAGGTTTCTGCAATGATGTTAAGTAGTCCTTGGATGGTTAAGATGAGATCAGGTGGACTTTGATATCCTCCCATAATCCAGGATCTGATACTGACCATCACAATAAAAGCATTGAGAGGAACGCCACTAAAGTGTGAGGTAATGGTAACAATTAAGATAGCTAAGTCTTCACTCTGCATTTTTTTTGTCTTCTTTCCTTAAGAAGATGCAGAATACAAAACAATGTCAATTTTCATGATTGTCCTCTACCTCTGTGGTCTGTTTCTCTGTGTTGTCTGTAAATATAAAACCAAGCAGTGCATTTATACGGCTTCCTCTCTCTTATGTTATTTGTCTGTATTTCATCTACTTTGCATGTCAGGATAGTTTTGCTGTAATCAGAGAAATTTATGAATTTGAATTAAACAAATTTAGTGATTATTTTGTACTGCTCTAATAATTCCAAGTAATTGATGCCATAGCACAGACTGGTATGTCGGGTTACACGAGCCGCTTGCATGACTACCTGTATTCTGATTACAATATAGACAGAAAAATAACACTATTGTGTAATGGGTATGGGTGCTACCACCACTATTACAATAATCGTTTTCACAAAAGAAACCAATAGAGTGTTAACTTGCACTTGGTATAGTTCCCTTAGTGTCTAACACTTGTTATACTGAAGAAAACAGGGGATAAATGATGAAACTTTATTAATTATTATTTAAAACACTCTGGTTAAAATAAATTAAAAACTATTGCAAGATAATGGCTCCCTCTTGATGTTACCTAAATATTGTAGATCTTTATACACAGGATGAGAGTGGGCCATGCAAATCTAATGTTACCTGGGTACTGTAGATCAATATACAAGAGGTCAAGGTAAATTGTATTACCTCTTATAAATTTCCTCCTATCTGGAAGGCACATCTTAGTTTGGCCCCAAAAGGTAACTTGAAACCATGCATTAAATAAATGGTAATCATCTAGATCTGCTATAGTTTTTAAATGTCTCTTTTATGAATTATTTGTAGACTTGACATATCGGCTTGCTTTGGCGCCCAAGCTTTCGTGATAATATAATTTGGGAGTCAGTGTCTTGAGCTTATTCAATCACATGCAATATGATGTCATCATGCTAACAGAGCGAAACTCTGACTCTAACTCTATGCTAAATCAGGTCAGTAGCTGGATATATCAAAGATGGATAGTAAGGGTATTGCACTAAGGACATTGCACTAACTACAAAAATGTATATAAATCAGGTTAGGAAAATCATGAAGGGAGTCCATAAGGACTCCTTCACCATCAAGAGAGCTTTGATAAAGCCCTGTAGGAAATTATACATTTTATATGCTACAGTTTCAAATAGATGACAGTCGGGTCTCCTACTTAGGTGTGCATGGAAAATCAGCTATTTGAAGAGTTTATGTTTTATTGTATACTAGTGACTTGCCCATCAAAAAATGACGGTCAATAGAATTTTTAATGCTGGGAAAACTGTTTGCCACACAATATTGGTCTATGACATTCTTAACCTTTTGTTTTATTACGTACCAATAAATAGAACATTTTTAATAAAACTGTTTATTTTTTTAACTTTCAACTTGTATTTCACCAACAGATATATATATATTTGTAAATATGAACTTTTTTAATTGTCATACATGTAATAACAATATAACAATGTTTTAATTTTTCATGAATAAATATTGTAAACCATAACAAAGTTTGTAACATGCAACTTGTATTTTAAACAATAATAACTTTTTGAATTGATATTTATCTATAAGTAACAGACGACTATGTAAAGTTTCCGAAACTAAGTATTTTCTACACTAGCATGCTTTGTAACCTTCTTTTTTTTTTAACTCATGTTAAATTAAATTGGCATTGAATCCAGAGGAAGGCAAACAATAAAAACCCCCATTGAAACTTGGCCAATTGTATCAAAGAGGGAAAAAAAAAAATTCCTTCCTGACCCCATTAACTGGGATCGGATTGCTCCCTGAATCAATACTCCATCCTAAAATTATACAGTTGAATGTATTAACAAATGCATAAACTTGTCATAACATAAATGTTTGACTATATTCAATATAGCTTGAAGTAACTTTCCACAACTTTGAAAAGACAATGTTATACAATATAGCTTTAAATAACTTCCCATAACTTTTAAAAGACAATGTTAACATGTTAAATACTACTTTAAAACATTTAAATGTAAGCTTGCAATTAAAGTAAATGGCACCTAATTGTTTTGTGGGGCCAATCATCTGAAAAGGTAACTTGTAAGACCTTCCAATCTATGTAACCACTGTTTTGTGTTGTTTTTCTTTTTTATACTTTTTTGTTTCTTCTTGTTGTACTTTGTTGAAATGGCACATCAAGTTTCCTATTAGAAATAGCGGTCCTCTATTTAAAGAGTCCCAGATACCTCTAATTTTGTCCTGGAAGTAAAACCACTGTTCTCTATGTTTCTTTTGCCATTGTATTAAGTTTCTTCTTGAAATATTGGTACTTTAAAATTAGTTGCAGTAACATAAAAAAAAAATAGTCTAAATGAAAGCACTGTACTGTATATTTACAGCACCTCATAGTACACAATGTTTTTTTTAAAAACACATCCATCTTCCAATAAATCACTGGCTTGTGTTTTCTTCAACATGTACTTTAATTTCCTCTGGATTATTGCATCTTGAGAATGCAACATATAGTTGTTCATGTGCAAACACAGTTTCCTTCAAAAAAATACCAACAGACTTAAAAGTTTGTCATTGGGATTTATTGATGGTCATGGCAAAAGCCATGATAATGGGAAATTGTCTCCTTTGAAGGACAAAAGGCAAACTACTCTCACTTGGAGCCAAATCAATTCTCGGTATAAGAACTGGTTCGCCTTTATGGGTACCACTCATAATTTCTGCATGTATAAAATGATCCTTTAATTCCTTCACAATTAATCTGGTCCCATTACAAAGTCCTTTTTTTGGATTCATATTTCTCAATAGAATGATAATTGCCCCTTTTTTAAGTTGCAAAACATGTGGTGGCATTCCAGAGGTAGTTAAAGAATTAATAAATTCCATACTAAAGTTTGCTTCACTCTCTTTGTCGTCAGCCAGAACAGAATCTGCACTGTAATAGTTTTTTTGGGGAGCATTGATTAATTTTAATATTCTGTTGTTTAAATTTAAGGCATCCGAATTTTTTGATGTCAATATGACTTTGCTTGCAATGTCTGAGTAATCCTCATTATTGATGGTATTGAGGAAGATTGTTGAAATTAGTGGTTCTGTTGGAATCATTTCTGGTGTAATTTGCACTGCATCACCAGGTAAATATTTTTTTTTGGCTGTTTTCCTTCTCCAATGTTAGTGAGCCAATCATTGAATTGATTTCGCCCTTCAGATCTCATATTTACTTCTAATCTCAGGTGTGTAAATGTTTTCCACAACTTACTTCTTTTTATACACATTTCCACCAAATGGCAAATCATTAGCCATAACTAATTTTAATAATCGATCAATACATTGGAGGGCATGACATGACATCATAGTTGCCTCATCCATTATAATTAATTCACTTCTGTGCAATTTTTTGGCTTGTAACAAATTCATTCGAATATCCGACACTGATGTTTCCAGAATGGGAACTGGCAGTTTAAATCCACTATGCACAGTTTTACCACCTTCTAACAAAAGTGCGGCAATTCCAGTGGTTGCAAATGGCAGTGCTATTTGACCCTGTGCTCAAATGCAACTCATCAACAAATTATATAGGTACGTTTTTCCTGATCCACCCAAACCATCCAGATTGAAAGAACGCTCTTTGAGCATTTCATCTTATAATGCATTTGTCATGTCGTTAAATGCTTCCAATTGCAATACATTTAAAGTTCTAATTTTTTCTTGTGTTTTTTGGTATTCAATTTCAGTGTCATACTTATCAAAGTTAATTTCATCTATAAATCCTGGATCAGGCAGATTAAAGTTGGCACAATTTTATCCATGACAAAGAAAGATTTCCTGTATTTCGATTAATGTTTTCAATTGTGCAGTGGTCTCATTATAACGTTGCAAGAAATCTTCACACATATGTAATTTAAATTTTTCCCACAAAGTTAAGGCATCTGGTACATTGCAAAATATACAAATAAAAGCAAATTGTTCTCTCATTTGCTTTGGCATTTGACATAGTGCTGCTTCCTCAAGACATCTCTCCCATTCTGTATCATCTGTTAGAAAGTTTTGATGTCTTGCAGCTAACTGGAAAGTGTTATAAACTATGTCATTGACTGTGCGTAAATGTTCATAACTTTGTGCACCGGGAACATGTAAAAGCAGTAATCTTAAACTGAAACGTTCAATGTCTCGTGGACTGACGGTATATATTCTTGAGATAATTTTATCATTACATTTCTTTCGTTGTCTCCATTCACCATTTACGAATACATAGTGATTTGGATTGTCAATGTATAAAAATTGTCTGGCCCCAGTGTCCTGACAATTTAATTGAAACCAAGCAGTAAGCGTTTTTGCTCTATGTTCACTTTGTGCTAAAGCATTTGTTTCATTGCCGGCCGTGAAGCAAACAAATTGACTTTGTGGCAGATGGACAGCTAATCGATACACATCATGTGACCGATCATGCATCTCAAATTTGAGAAGATGCCACATTGCTTCAGGAGCACTTACATAGCGAGCATCTATATAAGAATAAAGTTCGTCATGTAAAATGGGGTTGTCTTTTTCATTGTCTGCACCTTGCACAAAAGCAGTTCGATGGAAGTGCAAGCTTCCACATTGATATGTGCATTGTACTTCATCAGCAAATGTGGATTGTATGGAACCACATATCCATTATCGACCTTTTGGCCACAGATATTAGCTGTTTGTCCTTCTCTTATTTTATACAAAGGGTATCCATCACAATTAACATAAGTCTGCATTTAAAATTGTTTTGGAAACTCTTTTATGCATTTCCTTTTTTCCATACATGGTGAGATTGGATTGCTCTCTCCACATGGGCCATGTATCATTCTATTAGTTACAATCTCATAAAGTCTTGAATGCTTTTCTGGATGTGGCAGTTCAGCACTAATCACTGAATCCACTCTATCTGTTGTAATTTTTTATTTTTTTCTTACAAGATTAAAAGTATATGTGCATGTGGCAAGCCTCTTTTTTGAAATTTAATGGTATAAACAAAAGCCAGACATTTTCCAAATAAGTCTGCTTTAGTGATATCATAAATTAAGGAATTACGCTTGATTTTGAATACTGTTGCCACCAAATCTGGTGGGTCAGAAGTAGTTTGTCCAAGCATAACATTTTCTTTGATCTCTGGCCATTCTGGATTACATGTAAATGTAATGAATAAATCAGGTTTTCCAAATTTAGGGACAATAGCCATGGCATAATTGTGTCTTTCTCGCATATTGCGAGGAGATCCTTGGAAAGAGGATGGCAAAATCATTGCTCGTCCAGCAGGAATGTCTCAGTTTAAAGCCAATTCAGTGACATAATCCATCAAGTAAATAATAGAGGGGCGGTGGCTCAGGTATAATTGATAAGTACCAAATTCAAATGGATGATAACAGGGTGCTCCTAAGGATAATTGGGGATAAGTAGTACCAAAAGAGAGAAAAAGATCCTTTTTTAGGGCACTCCTGGGAAATCCAATTCTCAGAAAAAGAGATTGAACTAAATGTTAAAACTTAACTTTTAATAGTAATAATAAAATCCACTTAAAATACATAAACGTAGGTAGCAGAGAGTTAAAGTATATGGAGTTTACTGTAAAAATGCCACTGTTGTGGAAAATGCCACTATAAGGTAGACCATATAAAGTGCAATGTGCTGATATAGTCACTGATAAAGTGGCTAGTATATAAGAAATAAGGTGCTATATAGTGCTAATAGTGATAAGGTGCCAAGTGCTATGACACAAATAAGAAATAAATGAAAGTGAACCAAGTATATCAGTAATATATGGTTGCCTATAAGGTGCAATATAAGTAAATGTTAGCAGCTGGTTGCTGATCAGAAACCAGTAAACAATATGATAAATGTGGCAAGGGGTAAAGGATAGGAGTAAAAGATATTGAGAAATAAATGCCCCCAGAGTACTGTTATCCTGTTAGGTAATGTTCTCAATATCTATGTATCTCAAATACCCAAGTTCCCAAATAACAGCGTTGCCTTCAGGATATACCCATAACCAGTAGCTAATGCCTTTCAAATCCACTAAACTTTGACTAAAATAGCCTAACTAATGCAGTTGTGAAGGGGCTTTATGCTATGGGCCTGAAACTGAAAACGCTGACTCTTTGCTAGTCACGCCGTGGTCTAGACGCAAGGTAATGACGTCATAGACTCGCGACGGCGTTCCTACGTGCACCCGATGCACGTTTCTTGAATTTCGTCAGGGGTTTTCTGAGAATTGGATTTCCCAGGAGTGCCCTAAAAAAGGATCTTTTTCTCTCTTTTGGTACTACATAATCCATCAATCCACAATACTGTTCAACTCAAAGCTTATTTTGTTGAAATTTGACAAAATTTAGATGATTTGCTTCAACTTGTAGATAGGAATCAATTATCCATTGTTGTGTGAGTTTGTCCCCACATAAAATAGGATTATAATGATCCAGACAGCAGTTTGTGCCACTTTATATTCCAGCATGGAAATATTGTTTCTAATAAGAACTTTACTATTGGGATAACTTTGCAATAGTGATGTCGCAAACATCAAATTTTCGGTTCGCGAACCGCGGATGCGAATTCCATCAAATGTTCGTGAACTGGCGAACATCGGCAAACCGCCATAGACTTCAATGGGCAGGCGAATTTCAAAACCCACAGGGACTCTTTCTGGCCACAATAGTGATGGGAAAGTTGTTTCAAGGGGACTAACACCTGGACTGTGGCATGCCGGAGGGGGATCCATGGAAAAACTCCCACGGAAAATTACATAGTTGATGCAGAGTCTGGTTTTAAGCCATAAAGGGCATAAATCACCTAACATTCCTAAATTGTTTGGAATAACATGCTTTAAAACATCAGGTATGATGTTGTATCGATCAGGTAGTGTAAGGGTTACACCCGCTTCACAGTTACAGACCAATATCCCCGTTTAATGCACCGCAAACAACCGCAAACAACCGCAAACAGTCCCTTTGCACAACCGCAAACTCCCCATTTGCACAAGGTTGGATACCAAGCTAGCCATGTCCCTTTCCTTGTCCTCACTGATGTCATTGAATGTCTCTTCCTCCACCCAGCCAACAAGGGTCCCCAAAAGGGGACAACAAGCCCCCTGGGACGCCTGCTGTGTTTGGTCTTCCACCTCCTCAAAGCCACATTCCTCCTCTGACTCCTCTTCTTCAGACTCCCAGAGTCTGGGGGCTTCCACTGCCCAGCATGGAAGATTATACACAGGTCAGAGTCTGGGGGCTTCCACTGCCCAGCAAGGAATATTATACACAGGTCAGTGTCTGGGGGCTTCCACTGCCCAGCATGGAATGTTATACACAGGTCAAAGTCTGGGGGCTTTCACTGCCCAGCATGGAATATTATACACAGGTCAGACTCTGGGGTCTTCCACTGCACAGCATGGAATATTATACACAGGTCAGAGTCTGGGGGCTTTCACTGCCCAGCAAGGAATATTATACACAGGTCAGAGTCTGGGGGATTCCACCACCCAACATGGAATATTATACACAGGTCATAGTCTGGGGGCTTCCACTGCCCAGCATGGAATATTATACACAGGTCAGAGTCTGGGGGCTTCCACTGCCCAGCATGGAATATTATACACAGGTCAGAGTCTGGGGGCTTCCACTGCACAGCATGGAAGATTATACGCTTTGCCTCTGTCTGCGTTATTATAAGGTTTGTACTGTTAAGTAGTACTATTCCTATCGGTTTAATCCCTGTTACGTTACCTATTAGGGGACGTGTATATGGCATGGATTTTTGGAACAGGGAGATTGAAAAAAGATGCTTGGTCTGACCTCCTACTTCGAATTTGGGGCTCTGCACGTGCAATCTAAGGTGCCACCAGAAAGGAGAGTTGTATTAAGTTGTAATACTCATTCCTATCAGTTTAATACCTGTTACGTTACCTATCAGGTAATGTGTATATGGCATGGATTTTTGGAACAGGGATATGGAAAAAGATGCTTGGTCGGACCTCCTACTTCGAATTTGGGGCACTGCACGTGCAATCTAAGGTGCCACCAGATAGGAGAGTTGTATTAAGTTGTAATACTCATTCCTATCCGTGTAATACCTGTTACGTCACCTATCAGGGGACGTGTATATGGCATGGATTTTTGGAACAGGGAGATGGAAAAAGATGCTTGGTCGGTCCTCCCACTTCGAATTTGGGGCACTGCACGTGCAATCTAAGGTGCCACCAGATAGGAGTGGTGTATACATTTGTACTACACATTCCTATCAGTTTAATACCTGTTCCATCACCTATCTTTCCTCGCAATAGCACATTCTATATGTCATCAACCTGCCTGTGTGTTTTTAGAGAACCACACTTTAAGGCCCTTAACCTGGGACAAGGTGGCTTGGCTATCAGAATTGCCTCAGAGCCTTAAAAACTCGCCAAACCCCCTAATCAGACACTCACTAACATACTGGAAATGGGCCAAGAAACACACAGGTTTGTTCCCTGGATCCACCCAAATAACCCCAATTCTTGACCACCCTCAGGCCCCGAAACACATGAGCACAACATCACAACACTGGTGGAGGTCAAGGAAACTAGATAGACTGGGAGACTGGTTAGTAAAGGGCCAGATGCTCACCTATGAGGAACTGAGGGAAAAGCATGAGCTACCGCTGTCAGAACATTACAATTACTGTAGGCTGAGGCATTTCACACACTCCCTGGTCCAGAAAAAGGGAACACCGGTCTAAAATGTGTAAAGATAAACCTCTATCAAGGGGGATCATTGGGTCTCTTTACAAATATAAAACATTTGTTACTGGTTGAAGCGACACTTTGGAAAGGACCGGAGTGGGGGAGCCCTGGAGACCCTTCAGAAACAACCGGTGGCAAAATCATCCCAGGAAAGGAGAGGTAACTTACTGAAGCCTGCACTAGGGTAATCCAAGGGTGATTGCCCAGGTTAGATATTGTAAATAATAAGCTAATACTGCTGGAGGGATGATAGCTAATAGGACTTTGGTGTTTCCTGCAGATATACTCTTTACTATTGTCTGTTTTACCATGTTTTAGGTATCTCTTAAATTGCAATCACAGTAAAAAATAAGAAAAATTATTAACCTAAAAACTAAAAATAAGAAGGAATAGCCAGCTAACTTTCACAAAATGTCTCTATTGTAAATATGTATTTTTGCACAACTGTTATGCAAGACTGTTCAAAAATGCTTTATTTTTCATTACATGCTGTACGCCTTCTAAAATAAAATAATTTAAATGCAAAAATTAGGTATCGTTGCAGCGACCAGAAAAATTGATGTTAGTTTGCCAGGCAGAAAGTGCCCTAAAACATTGCGTCTTGAACCCTAGTTGGTGGCGGATAAGTCACGCAAGTCATCCGGCATTCAGGGTTAAGATACAGCAGCGTGTGGACCATTATTAGCTCAAGGCAGCTCATCTATCAGGCCTTTTTTAATCGAATGTTTTGCCCACTGTCAGTCCCTTCAGGATCCATCCCTCATTCATCTTAATAAAGGTGAGGTAATCTAGACATTTTTGACCTAGGCGACTTCACTTATCAGTGAAAAAACCTCCTGCTGCACTGAAGGTCCTTTCTGACAGGACACTTGAAGCGGGGAAGGACAGAAGTTCTATGGCAAATTGGGATAGCTCAGGCCACAGGGCAAGCGTGCACACCCAGTAGTCAAGGGGTTCATTGATCCTCATAGTGTCGATATCTGTAGTTATGGCGAGGTAGTCTGTTACCTGACGGTAGAGTCGTTCTCTGAAGGTGGACCCCGAAGGGCTGTGGCGATGCATAGGACTTAAAAAGCTCTGCATGTCCTCCATCAACAACACGTCTGTAAAGCGTCCTCTCCTTGTTGGCGTGGTCGTGGGAGGAGGAGGATTATGTTCACCTCTTCCGCTGATAGATTGTCTTTGTGCTGTGACATCACCCTTAGCGCTGTGTAAAGCATACTTTTTAATTTATTTTGGTAGTGCTGCATCCTTTCCGACTTGTGGTAATTCGGTAACATTTCATGCACTTTCTGCTTATAACGGCGGTCTAGTAGCGTGGACACCCAGTACAGGTCGTTCTCTTTCATCCTTTTTATACGTGGGTCCCTCAACAGGCATGACAGCATGAAAGACCCCATTTGCACAAGGTTGGTTGCCGAGCTAGTCATGTCCCGTTCCTCGTCCTCAGTGATCTCACTGAAGGTATGTTCTTCCCCCCAGCCACGTACAACAGCACTGGTACCAGATAGGTGACAACGAGCACCCTGGGATGCCTGTTGTGGTTGGTCTTCCTCCTCCTCCTTAAAGCCACATTTCTCCTCTGACTCCTCTTCCTCACAATCCTCTTCCAGCGTTGACGCAGGTCCAGCAAGCGATGCTGATAAGGCTGTTTCTGGCGGTGATGGTGACCACAACTCTTCCTCTTCCTCTTCAAGCTCATCTACGGCCTGATCCAGCACTCTTCGCAGGGCATGCTCCAGGAAGAAAACAAATGGTATGATGTCACTGATGGTGCCCTGGGTGCGACTGACCAGGTTTGTCACCTCCTCAAAAGGACGCATAACCCTACAGGCATTGCGCATGAGCGTCCAGTAACGTGACAAAAAAATCCCCAGCTCCGCAGAGGCTGTCCTAGCACCCCGGTCATACAAATACTCGTTAACGGCCTTTTCTTGTTGGAGCATGCGGTCGAACATTAGGAGTGTTGAATTCTAACGTGTCGGGCTGTCTAAAATCAAGCGCCACGCTGGCATGTTGTTTCGCCGCTGGATATCTGTAAAGTGCTCCATGGTCGTGTAGGAATGCCTGAAATGGGCACACACCTTCCTAGCCTGCTTCAGGACGTCCTGTAAGCATGGGTGCTTATGCACAAAGCGTTGTACGATCAGATTACACACATGTGCCATGCACGGCACATGTGTCAACTTGCCCAAATTCAATGCCGCCAACAAATTTCTTCCGTTGTCACAAACCACTTTGCCGATCTCCAGTTGGTGCGGAGTCAGCCACTGATCCACCTGTGCATTCAGGGCGGACAGGAGTGCTGGTCCGGTGTGACTCTCTGCTTTCAGGGAAGTCAACCCCAAGAGGGCTGGGGGGGTGCCGTTGATGTGGAGCAAGACATAGCAGCAGCAGAAAAGGACTCAGCCGAGGAGGTTATGGAAGAGGATGGAGTAGGAGGAGTAGAGGAGGTGGCAGCAGGCCTACCTGCAAGTCGTGGCGGTGTCACCAACTCCTCTGCAGAGCCACGTATTCCATGCTTGGCAGCCGTCACTAGGTTTACCCAATGCACAGTGTAGGTGATATACCTGCTCTGACCATGCTTTGCAGACGAGGTATCCGTGGTCAGATGGACCCTTGCCCCAACACTGTGTGCCAGAGATGACATTACTCTAGAGATTACATTTCCTTTTGCACAATCGAGTACATGTTGGGGATTGCCTTTTGTGAAAAGAAATTTCGTCCGGGTACCTTCTACTGCAGTATCCCAATAGCTACACATTTTTTGAACGCCTCAGACTCCACCAGCTTGTATGGTAAAAGCTGGCGAGCTAAGAGTTCAGACAAGCCAGCTGTCAGTTGCCAGGCAAGGGGGTGACTTTGTGACATTGGCTTCTTACGCTCAAACATGTCCTTGACAGACACCTGACTGTGGGCAGATGAGCAGGGACTGCTCAGGGCGAGACATGGAGTGGCGGATGGTTGAGAGGGGGCAAGCAGGGCAGCAGTAGTTGACGTGTCTGAAGATGCTGGACCAGGAGGAGGATGGCGGCTTTGACTTTGTGTGCTGCTTCTACTGATGCGTTGATCCCATAGGCGTTTGTGATGTGACATCATGTGCCTTCGCAAAGAAGTTGTACCTAGGTGGGTGTTGGACTTCCCACGACTCAATTTCTTTTCGCACAGGTTGCAAATGGCATCACTGTTGTCACAGGCAGACACACGAAAAAATTGCTACACTGCAGAGCTTTGCAATGATGGCATTCTGGTGGTGGCAAAAGCATGCGTTGACTGGCGTGCTGTCTGGCTGACCCCGGGTGCCGATGCATGCTGTCTGACTGTGCAACTAGCTACTTTCGACGACCTCCCTCTGCTTCCAACTCGTCTCCTCCTCCTCTCTGTCTACCCATCTGAACTTTCCTCCTGTTCTTCTTCTCTTATACGTGACATCCACGGACGCATCGTCATCATCAACCGCTTCACTTGTATCTGACAACTCAACAAAGGAAGCAGCACCGGGTACAACATCATCATCATCATCAGACCGTACGTCCATGTGTGTAATGCTGCCTGACTGTGACATATCGCTGTTATCTACATTCTCTGGCACTAATGTTTGTGCATCACTCATTTCTTCCAAAGGATGTGTAAATAACTCTGCTGATGGATCAAGTATAGCGGCTGTGGTGCTAGTGTTGGTGGTGGGCTTATGGTAACTGGAGAGGTGCCCGAAGCTAAGCTGGAGGAGTATGGTGAGTCTAGGTTCCGAGCGGAAGTTGTAGAAGATTGGGTGTCCTGTGTTAGTCAGTCAACCATGTCCTCAGAACTGTTCAAGTTCAGGGTATGTTGCCTCTGAAAACTGGGCATTATTCTAGGGCCAAAGGGAATCACAGCACCACGAACACGACGGCCCCTGCGGGGTGGCCTGCCTCTACCTGTCATTTTTTTTAAGATTAGTGGTACTATGCGTGAAAGCTACTGTGACACCAGATATGAGTGTCACTGTGCACTGGCAAAAGTTGGTAGACTAGATGCAATAGACCTCACACACACGCCTGTAGGAAGGCTACTGATTATCAATCGATTACAGTAGAAAAGGGGTTCTTTTATTTCACTGCACACTACGGTTGCACTAGATATGAATGTCACAGTGCACTGGCAAAAGTTGGTATAGTAGATGCAATAGGCCTCATACACACGCCTGTAGGCAGGCAACTGATATGCAATCGATTACAGAAAAAAAGGGTTGTTTTATTTCACTGCACACTACGGTTGCACTAGATGATATGAGTGTCACTGTGCACTGGCAAAAGTTGGCAGACTAGATGCAATAGGCCTCACACACACGCCTCTAGGCAGGCAACTGATATTCAATCGATTACAGAAAAAAAAGGGTTGTTTTATTTCACTGCACACTTCGGTGGCACTAGATATGATTGTCACTGTGCACTGGCAAAAGTTGGCAGACTAGATGCAATAGGCCTCACACACACGCCTTTAGGCAGGCTACTAATATTCAATCGATTACAGTAAAAAAAGGGTTGTTTTATTTCACTGCACTCTACGGTGGCACTAGATATGATTGTCACTGTGCACTGGCAAACATTGGCAGACTATATGCAATAGGCCTCACACACACGCCTTTAGGCAGGCTACTGATATTCAATCGATTACAGTAAAAAAAGGGTTGTTTAATTTCACTGCACACTACGGTGGCACTAGATATGAGTGTCACTGCGCACTGGTAAAAGTTGGCAGAATAGATGCAATAGGCCTCACACACACGCCTTTAGGAAGCAAATGGTATTCAATCGTTTACAGTAAAAAAAAAGGGTTGTTTTATTTCACTGCACACTATGGTGGCACTAGATATGAGTGTCACTGTGCACTGGCAAGAGTTGGCAGACTAGATGCAATAGGCCTCTTACACACACCGCTTTAGGCAGGCTACTGATATTCAATCGATTACAGTAAAAAAAGGGTTGTTTTATTTCACTGCACACTACAGTGGCACTAGATATGAGTGTCACTGTGCACTGGCAAAAGTTGGCAGAGTAGATGCAATAGGCCTCACACACATGCCTGTAGGCAGGCAACTGATATTCAATCGATTACAGAAAAAAAAGGGTTGTTTTATTTCACTGCACACTACGGTGGCACTAGATATGAGTGTCACTGCGCACTGGTAAAAGCTTGCAGACTAGATGCAATAGGCCTCACACACACACCTGTAGGCAGGCTACTGATATTCAATCGATTACAGTAAAAAAAGGGTTGTTTTATTTCACTGCACACTACGGTTGCACTAGATATGAGTGTCACTGTGCACTGGCAAAAGTTGGCAGACTAGATGCAATAGGCCTCACACACACGCCTTTAGGCAGGCAACTGATATTCAATCGATTACAGTAAAAAAAGGTTGTTTTATTTCACTGCACACTACGGTGGCACTAGATATGAGTGTCACTGTGCACTGGCAAAAGTTGGCAGACTAGATGCAATAGGCCTCACACACACACCTTTAGGCAGGCAACTGATATTCAATCGATTACAGTAAACAAAGAGTTGTTTTATTTCACTGCACACTACGGTGGCACTAGATATGAGTGTCACTGTGCACTGGCAAGAGTTGGCAGACTAGATGCAATAGGCCTCACACACACGACTTTAGGCAGGCTACTGATATTCAATCGATTACATTAAAAAAAGGTTTGTTTTATTTCACTGCACACTACGGTTGCACTAGATATGAGTGTCACTGTGCACTGGCAAAAGTTGGCAGACTAGATGCAATAGGCCTCACACACACACCTTTAGGCAGGCAACTGATATTCAATCGATTACAGTAAACTAGGGGGTTGTTTTATTTCACTGCACACTACAGTGGCACTAGATATGAGTGTCACTGTGCACTGGCAAGAGTTGGCAGACTAGATGCAATAGGCCTCACACACACCTTTAGGCAGGCAACTGATATTCAATCGATTACAGTAAAAAAAGGGTTGTTTTATTTCACTGCACACTACAGTGGCACTAGATATGAGTGTCACTGTGCAATGGCAAGAGTTGGCAGACTAGATGCAATAGGCCTCACACACGCCTTTAGGCAGGCAACTGATATTCAATCGATTACAGTAAAAAAAGGGTTGTTTTATTTCACTGCACACTACAGTGGCACTAGATATGAGTGTCACTGTGCACTGGCAAAAGTTGGCAGACTAGATGCAATAGGCCTCATACACACGCCATAAGGCAGGCTACTGATATTCAATCGATTACAGTAAAAAAAGGTGTTTTTTTATTTCACTGCACACAACGGTGGCACTAGATATGAGTGTCACTGCGCACTGGCAAAAGTTGGCAGACTAGTTGCAATAGGCCTTATACACACGCCTGTAGGCAGGCTACTGATATTCAATTGATTACAGTAAAAAAAGGGTTGTTTTATTTCACTGCACATTACGGTTGCTCTAGATATGAGTTTCACTGTGCACTGGCAAAAGTTGGCAGACTAGATGCAATAGGCCTTACACACACGCCTGTAGGAAGGCTACTGATTATCAATCGATTACAGTAAAAAAAAGGGTTGTTTTATTTCACTGCACACTACAGTGGCACTAGATATGAGTGTCACTGTGCACTGGCAAAAGTTGGCAGACTAGATGCAATAGGCCTCATACACACGCCATAAGGCAGGCTACTGATATTCAATCGATTACAGTAAAAAAAGGTGTGTTTTTATTTCACTGCACACAACGGTGGCACTAGATATGAGTGTCACTGCGCACTGGCAAAAGTTGGCAGACTAGTTGCAATAGGCCTTATACACACGCCTGTAGGCAGGCTACTGATATTCAATCGATTACAGTAAAAAAAGGGTTGTTTTATTTCACTGCACATTACGGTTGCTCTAGATATGAGTTTCACTGTGCACTGGCAAAAGTTGGCAGACTAGACGCAATAGGCCTTACACACACGCCTGTAGGCAGGCTACTGATATTCAATCGATTACAGTAAAAAAAGGGTTGTTTTATTTTACTGCACACAACGGTTGCACTAGATATGAGTGTCACTGCGCACTGGCAAAAGTTTGCAGACTAGATGCAATAGGCCTCACACACACGCCTGTAGGCAGGCTACTGATATTCAATCTATTACAGAAAAAAAAGGGTTGTTTTATTTCACTGCACACTACGGTGGCACTAGATATAAGTGTCACTGCGCACTGGCAAAAGTTGGCAGACTAGATTCAATAGGCCTCACACACACGCCTGTAGGCAGGCTACTGATATTCAATCGATTATAGTAAAAAAAGGGTTGTTTTATTTCACTGCACTCTACGGTGGCACTAGATATGAGTGTCACTGCGCACTGGCAAAAGTTGGTAGAGTAGATGCAATAGGCCTCACACACACGCCTTTAGGCAGGTAACTGATATTCAATCGATTACAGAAAAAAAAGGGTTGTTTTATTTCACTGCACACTATGGTGACACCAGATATGAGTGTCACTGTGCAATGGCAAAAGTTGGCAGACTAGATGCAATAGGCCTCACACACACACTAGCAGGCAGGCATATGCAATTAGATTACTCAGAAAAAATAAATTAAAATAAAAAGGGCTTTTTGGGTTGCTATCTTTGCAGCACATAACAAAGGAGTCCTTCAGGTGTGTAGTTAAAGCTAAATATACAGCCTGGCTATCTAATTCCCTATTAAATCATCAGAAAAAAATAATAAAATAATATAAATGATGTTCCATCCCCAAAAAGGGGTTTCGGGGTTGCTGTCCTTGCAGCAGATATCAAAGGAGTCTTACAGGTGTGTAGTTAAAGCTAAATACACAGCCTGGCTATCTATTTCCCTATTAAATCAACAGCAGGTAGAATATATCTCCTCTCTCAACGAATGCAGCTACAGAATGATTCTAAAATGGAGGCTGTCATACAGATGGAAGGCTCTTTAAAGGAGTGTATGCTGCTGATTGGCTGGAATGTGTCTGCTGACTGTAAGGTGCAGGGTCAAAGTTTCCTCAATGATATAGAATAAGGGGTCGGACCGAAAAGCGCATATGTACGCCGATCGTTGGGAAAGCGAACAGGCTAAAATCGCCGCAAATAGTTATCCGGCGAACTGTTCGGGACATCACTATCCAGGAAACTTCCATATACCTTTAAACTTTAAGACACACATATATATATATATATATATATATAGATATATATATATATATATATATATATATATATATGTATATATATATATATATATATATATATATATATATATATATATATATATTGTGACTGTTTGCCCCCTAGAGGATGGTGCCAAGTAAAATAGTGTAAAGAGTTCTTGACAGGAGTGATGGAGTTAAACTCCTGGAGAACGCCTAACTGGTCCAGGTGCAGCTTCACTTTAAAGCCTGGAAATCAGACATGGGAAGGGCTGCTGACTAGGCTCTGGCCCAGGTTGTGTGCTGCTGCTAAGCAGCCAGTGCAGGCCACAGAGAGGAGCTTGCTGGCTGGTCCTGTGTGGATCTACATTTTTAACTTTGAAAGCAAACCTGAAGGAGATCAACTTGTTTACTGGGGCTGCGAGTTTTGACAACAGAAAGGAGTGTGTGCTGTTTGTAGTTGCTGGACTAACAGAGCTGACGGAACGAGTGACTACAGACTCAGGAGGTGAAACTACAAAGGCACCAAGTAAGGGAATAGAATATTGAGGATTCCCAGGCAGAGTTGCCTAAGAAGACAAGGTCTAGGCGAGTGTGGAGCTGTCAGAGGCACTGAATGAAGGTACCAGACGTATTATACCACAGGAAAGACGCTGAGTGGTTGACCTTTTAATTAGCAGTAAGTTAATATTGCAATATCAAAGGGTCACTGGGGTGAAGCATATGTGAGAGACGGGCGGGCCCTATGCTTCATCCGATGTTACTTTTTTAAAGACGTGGAAAAGACTTCTGCTAAAACAGAGACTGTTTGCACCCTGGCCACAAGGTGGCACTATACCACTTATAAGAGACTGTTTGTACCCTGGTCACAAGGTGGCAATATACGACTGTTTGTATCCTGGCCACAAGGTGGCACTATACCGCATAGAGACTATTGTATCTGATCCACAAGAATGGATTCATGTTTTCTTTGTTTTCTTTGTGAATCATATTTCTCTTGCGCAGAGAAGCTGCCCGGGTGTAGTCACGGTGTTCCTGATTGTTTAGTCAGAACGTTTCTGTAGATTTTTATTTTCATTTTTTTCTTAAGGTTTATTACTACTTTTGAACCCTTGTTTATGAGCCCTAAAATAAACAAGTCTCCTGCATCATAAATCTATGTGTTTTGCGGAACCTTTTGTTATAAAAATCCCTGTGGTAAACAGCTATCCTTGTCACACTGGTGTTTGAAGTGGGATTCCTTTTGGTCTGTGATTATGAAGACAACCCACCATGCAACATGAAGGACATGTTAAAAGGCTTTAAGCAGGCTGTAGCTGCTCAACAAGAGAGCAACAGAAAAGGGGCTATTCAGTTAGCTCAGACAAAAGCTAAACTGAAGAAACGAATGGAAGATGCAGCAAAAGTTAGAGCCAATGAACTGCTCCTAAAATTGACTGAGGAGGATGATGTGTTAATATACCTCACCATTTTTGAAAGGACCGCCATAAGGGAGGCGTGGCACAAAAGGTACTGGGTCAGACTCCGTGCCCCGTATTTGACTGGTGAAGCTCAGAAAGCTTACCTACACATGGATGAAGAAAAGGCGATGAACTATGATGACCTGAAAGCGGAAATCCTTGTCCACGTTAGAGTTATTTTGGTGTCCAAATACAGAGAGCGCACCCCTGTGATTTTTTTTTTGACAGACAGTCTTATCGCTAACCAAGAGACATACTTGTCCAAGTTTAAAATAAAGTTTCCCTGTTAAGAGAAGGCAAGCCAAACCTGACCTAGAAGGAAACCAGGAGAAATAGACCAGGTGGATGGCCGAAAGAGTGGAAAAAGCCACCAAGTTCAGCGCCCTGAATGAGACGGCAGGACCCGCAAGTGAGACGGCAGAGAGTGCCGCAGAGACGGCAGAGAGCCCCACAGAGAGCACCACAGAGACAGAAGAGAGCGCCGCAGAGAGCACAGCAGAGGTGGCAGAGAGCGCTACAGAGATGGCAGAGAAAGCAAGTGATCCTGCAGCGAATGAGATGGCAGAGAAAGCAAAAGTGACTGCTTAGATGGGCCAGGAGACTAGTGAGATAAATGCAGCTACAAACATGAGCAAATGTAAAGGGAAAAAGGACAAAGTGTTGTCACTTACTGACTGGTGGTGAACTTAATCAAACTCGATGTACCAACCTTATTGGTAAGAGCAAAGTAGAGGCCTCCATATGAAACCTAAACAGATATAGTCGCCTGTCCTTGGTGAAAGCTCCTGAGGTGGAGAGTACTAGAGAAAGAAAGATCTCTGACCCAGAGAAAGGAAAGATCAAATGGATGTATGTAGCCAGTGTTCTTACTAAGGAAGAGTGTCCTGAGAATTATGAAGAAACTGGAAACCTTACCAAAGGGAAAGATGAGAACAAGACGATTCTGAAGATTGAGAGGGTAAAGTCCAAATTGGTTCATTGGAGAAAACGCTATCAATAAGGATAACAAAATGGTGTTGCCGTCTCAGGTCAAGACGGCTGAGCCTCAATTGTTCCAAGCAGAGAAGTTTCTTCTGAAACAGAAAAAGAGACGAGAAGCTCTATGTATTGCTCTTTCAGATGACCTTGGAAGAAATCACTGGCAATCGATTTGAGGAGTATCGCAAGCCTTGCTTCTTGAAAGCCTACAGTTGAAACAAAACAGGGGACTTCTTCATCGTTCAGGATGAGATGCATGCCATGGTGTTCCAGGCGGTAGTGACAGACCATGTGAGCTGCTGTGTAGTAGAATGTGAGGATAGAGAGAATATATCACTTATAAGAGACTGTTGTGTCCGATCCACAAGAACCCCCGCTGGAAGTAGCACGACTGGATTCATTGTTTTCTTTGCGAATCATTGTCAAGGTGTTCCTGAATGTTTAGTCAGAACATTTATGGAGATTTTTCTTACAGTTTATTACTACTTCTGGACCCTTGTTTATGAGCCCTAAAATAAACAAATCTCCTGCATCATAAATCTATGTGTTGCGGGACCTTTTATAAAAATCCCTGTGGTAAACGGCCATCCTTGTCACAATATATATATATATATATATATATATATATATATATATATATAAATATATATAGACATATTTATATATATATATATATATATATCACATATTATACTTGTAAAATTGCGAGTCGTTATCACGCTCACAAGAACTGTGTCTCTCGCAAAGCTAGGGTCCGTATTTGCAGAGGTGGAGGCTCCACCATAGGCTTCAATGAGCCAAAGACTCATTGCATTCTACAAATGCGGACCCTCTTTCATTTGCCAAGGTGGAGGCTCTACGCCGCCTCACTCCCGGTACAAACCCCCCCAGAAAAGCGCGACTTTGAAAAAAATAACACTCAGCGGGACTTAGAAAAGAAAAATACGACTCGCGAGACTTAGAAAAAAACGCTAACACGTAAATACAAAATATGGACTTACACACAAAAAAATATGACCAGCAAGATTTAGAAAAATATACGAACTTAAACGTTTTTATCAAAAAACACAAAAACAATTAAAAATAACAAAAAAACATCACACACAGCACGGGGGGACAGCCAGGACCTCTGGGGGTGAGGTTGCATACAAATTAAAGTAAATTTAATGGAGTTTCGCCACTTGAAAATCGGCTAAGCGGGGGGAAAAAATGACGGACGAAAAAAATGAAATAGAGGCTCTAAAAAAGCAGAAAACACTGACATGGACTTACAATTTTTAATGACGACCCGTGGAACTTTGAAAAAATATAAGATGTCGCAAAAATACGAAGTAAACGGCCTACTTTCAAAAACAAAACAAAAAATACTAAATACAAAAAAAATACAAAAAAATCCACACACAGAGCATGGGGGGTGGGGGCAGCCATGATATCTGCCAGTAAGGTTGCACGCTAATTAAAGTCGAATTTAATAAGCAAGAAAAGTGAGGAAAATAAAAATAGATACTTAGCTCTTCAGGCTATTCATTGCTAGATATATCAATTAAAAATAGGTAAAGTATATAAATTTATTAAAAAGCAAAGCAAGGGGCGCAGTTGCGGACGGGCAAGAAGCGATGAATGCGCTCCTTGCGCTGGTGGAGATGAGCACCATAGAACTTAGGCAGAGTGCGCCAAAGGTGGTGGAGATGCGCTGGAGGAGGGGCCCGTAGCACTTTGAAAAAAAAAACATACGGCCCATAACACTTACAAAAGGAAACCGCCATTTGCATAAAACAAATACGAGCCGCAAAAATTACTAACTTAACAGCCGAACTGTGCACACCGAAAAACACGAAAACAACACTAAATACACATAAAAATAAAATAAAAACATCACACACAGCAAGGGGGGACACCAAGGGTGTCTGCAATTCATCTTACATGTCAATTTAACTACAATTTTCACAGTTTAGATACTCGAAAATCCCCTAAGCAAGAGAAAAAATGTCCGCCCAAAAAAAAACGAGAACGAGGCTACGCGACCCCTAAAGACGCAAAACACCACCGAGCACATACAACTTTTACAAAAAGCTGTACGGCCTACAACATACACTATTACCAAGGATGCTAAATCATCCACACCTGCGTAACACATACACATTTGCCGCTATTTCACAACACTAACTTACATAATGCGGAAGTACACAGCTACACTGTTTCCCCTATCACACGCAGCCTATTTGCACTACACACTGCACACATTGCTGACACTTACACCTCAGCTCAACAACACTAAAAATCTACATTGGATGCTGCAGTAACATCAAAACAGATTGTTAGCTCTTCAGCACATTGCTTGTGGCATATATTAATTACAAATACGTAAAGTATATTAATTTATGATTTCATTTATTTAGTAATTAATTATCATTGAAACATAAATATAAAATAACTTTTAAAAAAACACAACACACAATCACAATAAACGGCAAAGGCGCTCATTGATAGCCACATGATGAGCGCCAAAGGCGCTCACCACGAGGCTCGCAATTAGCGCAAAAAAAACCCACCTCTATTTGTGTGCCAAACACCATTCCTTCATTTTTTGACGGGCAATTCACTAGTAGTTTTATATTTTTAAGAGTTAGTTATAATTTGCTTCCTTTTAATATCACTTAATGATACCTCGAAATCTGTTAAGTTTCTATTTCCCACTCATTTATAACTAGAGTTCAGAATAGCAGTATATAACATGTTAAAAATTAACCAGTTCTCTTTTTGTATCTTATTTTCCTTACAGATAAATTCAAAGGATTTCAAATTATCTCCTTTATATAGGACTTTTATGGTTTTTATACCCCAATTCGCCAATTTCAGAAAAGGTAATAATTCCTTAGATATCTTATTTATTGGTGTAGCAGGTGATGGAAATTTTATTAAGTTTAAACTTTTATTCCGTCCATGACAGCTGTTAATTAATACTCTTGGGGTCTTTGGTAATTTAATGCCTTTCCCTCATATGCTTTATCCCAAAATACAGTTGCTAGATTTACCATTGGCGACAGCTCTCTCTCGATTGTCAAATATTTTGGGACATCATGCTCAATATTATATTTCAGGATGTGGGTAAAAGAAATTGCTTTAGAGTATTTGATAACATTAGGTGCTGCCAAGCCCTCTCTAGAATATGCTTTTGTTCTAAAATATTTTTTATTTCTAGGCTTTTTATTTTTATATATAAAGTTGTCTATTTTATTCTGTTACTCATTTAATCTATAAGTAGGGATTTTGAGAGGTAAACCTCTTAGTATATATGTGATTTTTGGGAGTACCGTCATTTTTATTGACGATATTCTTCCGGACCATGTCAAATTGAGTTTCCTCCAACTTGACATTGTATTACTGATATCGAGATTTAATTTCTCGAGATTATTTTTTATTAAATTATTTAGGTTTGGAGTACATTTTTTGCCTAAGTGTTTAAATGCATTTTCATCCCAATTATATCCAAATTTATCTTTCAGTTTACATTTTTTATTTATTGTCAGATTCATTGCCATGACTTCTGATTTTGAAATGTTGAATTTATAATAAGAAACCTCACTATAAGCATTTATAATTTTATGTTGTTCATATAAAGATTTTGTAGGATTTGTAAGAGTAACCACTAGGTCATCTGCATAAGTAGTTATTTTATTATTTAAAGAGCCAGGTATTATACCTTCTATCTGTCTACTTGTTCAATAATTAGTAGAAAATAAGTGGGGAAAGTGGACACCCCTGTCTTGTTCTGTTCAGTATTGAAAAATAATATGATTTAAAATCCATACCCTTAATAGAGGCATTGGCATTTGTATATATAGCTTTTACTGCTCGTGAACTAAATGCTCCCAAACCATATTTATCCAAAACTAAGTCAATAAAGTCCCTATTCACCCTATCGAACACTTTTACTGTGTCCATCGATAGGGCTACTATCTATAGTATATATTGGTAGACCTGCTCAATGATAAGTGTAAAGACATTAAATTAAACCCAAACAGACACTTAGCAAGACCATTAAGATTCTCTCATTTGGGAACTCAAGTACAAGCAAAAAAATCTTATAACACCAATCTTTATATATAAAACATAATATTTATTGAAATATTATGATATATAGGATGATTGAAAATAAAGTAATAATAAAAAAACACAATGCTGTCCCAACACTGATACATGTACTGTAACTATGTAATCACATCTCATCAGAATTGATCAATTTGTGATTGCAGTTTATAACAATAAACCTGTGCACTTAAATTACAGAGCTTGTTCTAATTAAAATGCAATGAACAATTCATTATATAGTATTTAAATTCTGTATATTCTTATTGTCACGGTAACCCTGGACATTGAACTTTTGGTTGGAAACCCTAGAAAGTTGGTGGAAAGCCGAATTGATGATGATGGAGCATTTTTTCCACATTTGCCCAGAGATCATGCGGGAGTGGGTGGAGGATAGGCAACCTGTCACTGTGGAGAAAGCTGGGAAGCGAGCTGATCAGTCTGAGAAGGTAAAAGGCCAGAAAAATTTCACTGCTGCCCTCCCATCTGATGCTAACGCATCAGTCCCCCCCAACGCTACATACCCTCTCACAGGCACCAGCAGCTCCTTGCCCAGGGGTTTGGGCACCCCTAAATTCGCAACAAGGGCCAGTGGTTAGCCACAGAGGCAGGAGAGCAATGTAGGACCCACTTGTTTTACTTACCACCAGTGAGACCACTACAAGAGTGATTGCCCTTGCCAGTCCTGCCGGGTAAAGCAGCCTCCTGTCCGCTGCTTGATGTGTTTGGGACATTGGGGACATGAGCAGGAGGATGTGGGGGCGGGCGGGGGGGGGGGGTCCAGGACTGCCAGGATGATCCTGGCACCTACCCATCCATCCACCTAATCAATATGGCCAAAGGGGACCAGAGAATACCACATGTACAGACTGTTTTAGTGGATGGCCAACCAGTGGATGGGTTCAGAGACACTGGGGCTGCCATGACTGTTATTTGCCCATACAGGGTTAGCCCCACTGCCATCCTGGACAAAACTATGGATGTAAGAGTTGCTGGAGGACAGTAATATACCATTTCCATTGCCCATAGGGAGTTGGATTGGGGTAGGGGCAAAAAGATCCGGGAGGTAGGAGTCCTGGAAAGAGTGCCTACTGGTGTGTTGTTGGGGAATGCCTTGGGACACATGGAATGCTGCTATTTGAATATTATTACCACGCCCCAATCAGCAGCAGTTTGGTCTGGAAGCCCTAGGGGAACTAAGGAACCGACCAGCCAAGAGGACCCTGATGTAAGCTCTTTATGTGCTTAGGGGTTGGATTACCAGGGGTCAGGCTAGAGGAGTTGAAGGTAGCTCTAGCAGAGGATAGTTCCCTAGAAGATATTAGTAAGAAGTCAGAACAGAGAGATCCAGGCTCTCGTGAGGAGAGTTTTACTTAGAGAATGGGTTATTGTATAGGGTGAACCCCGGGGAGGAGAATAGGGCATTGTGTAGGACTTGAGGCAGCTGATAGTCCCCAAAGGTTTCAGGGATCAGTTGCTGGGACAAGCCCTAGCTGGCCATATGGGCCATAGAAGGACCAGGCAGAGGCTAACCTGTGTGCTCTATTGGCCAGGCTTTAATCTGGATGTTAACACTAGAGATGTCGCGAATAGTTCGCCGGCGGATTGTTCCCTGTGAACATAGCATGTTCGCGTTCGCTGCAAACAGCGAACATATGCGAGATTCGACCCGCCCCAATACTTTATCATTGAGCAAACTTTGACCCTGCATGTCACAGTCAGCAGACACATTCCAGCCAATCAGCAGCATACACTCCCTTCCTCACCCTTCTACCTCATGGACAGCAGCCATTTTGGAATCATAACTAACTTGCAGTCTTACTGAGAGGAGGCTGAGTGTAGGTGCTGCTGATTGAATAGGGAAATTAATAGCTAGGCAAGATTATTCAGTGTCCAGTGCAGTGCTGAAGGACTCAACAGATCTCTGCTGTAAACACAGCACCCCAAAAAGCCCTTTTTAGGGCTATAACATCATTTTTTTTTCTTCGTTTTTTTTCTGTGTAATCTAACTTCATTTGCCTGTCTCCCTGCTAGCCCCTGCTTGCAAGTGTGTGTGTCAGGCTCACAGCTTATACTGTGTGTGCACAACGCATACAATATAATATTGTTTACTAGTTGTCTTCTTTTAAAAAACCCAAACTTTTATTTTCTTAAATCTAAGTGCATTTGCATAACCGTCAATCAAAGTTCATTTGCTTGACCGCTACCCATAGTGTGTGTCTTGCTTACAAGTACTGTGCCAAGTTCAACCAATCCAGTCTAGTTGGGGTACCAACAGTCCACATTTAAAAAACCCAAACTTTTATTTTCTTAAATCTAAGTGCATTTGCCTGACCGTCAATCAAAGTTCATTTGCTTGACCGCTACCCATAGTGTGTGTCCTGCTTACAAGTACTGTGCCAAGTTCAACCAATCCAGTCTAGTTGGGGTACCAACAGTCCACATTTAAAAAACCCAAACTTTTATTTTCTTAAATCTAAGTGCATTTGCCTGACCGTCAATCAAAGTTCATTTGCTTGACCGCTACCCATAGTGTGTTTCCTGCTTACAAGTACTGTGCCAAGTTCAACCAATCCAGTCTAGTTGGGGTACCAACAGTCCACATTTAAAAAAAATTTTTTTTTTATTTTCTTAAATCTAAGTGCATTTGCCTGACCGTTAATCAAAGTTAATTTGCTTGACCGCTACCCATAGTGTGTGTCCTGCTTACAAGTACTGTGCCAAGTTCAACCAATCCAGTCTAGTTGGGGTACCAACAGTCCACATTTAAAAAACCCAAACTTTGATTTTCCTAAATCTAAGTGCATTTGCATAACCGTCAATCAAAGTTCATTTGCTTGACCGCTACCCATAGTGTGTGTCCTGCTTACAAGTACTGTGCCAAGTTCAACCAATCCAGTCTAGTTGGGGTACCAACAGTCCACATTTAAAAAAAAAAATTTTTTTATTTTCTTAAATCTAAGTGCATTTGCCTGACCGTTAATCAAAGTTAATTTGCTTGACCGCTACCCATAGTGTGTGTCCTGCTTACAAGTACTGTGCCAAGTTCAACCAATCCAGTCTAGTTGGGGTACCAACAGTCCACATTTAAAAAACCCAAACTTTGATTTTCCTAAATCTAAGTGCATTTGCATAACCGTCAATCAAAGTTCATTTGCTTGACCGCTACCCATAGTGTGTGTCCTGCTTACAAGTACTGTGCAAGAGAGCATGTTGTGTGCATGCTTGAGCTCCAAACAAAAGGCTTTTTAGGGTCTTAGTCCCTCAAATACAAGTTTTATTTTAACACTTTTCTGTTTATAAGCACTTTGTGCACAGTGTTGTTCATTTTTGGGAGTTTTTGTGGTATTTTTCTTAGTTTAATTTAAGTTTTAGTTTTCTGGGAGCCAGATTCAGCTCTCTATCCCAGGAGAGTGAGCTGTGTCCTGGATACTTTGCCACACCCCTCCCTTAGCACTGCACCTTCACTCCTGGAACTTTTTTACTTTGACTTTTTTTTTTCTTTTAAAAAGTTTATTAGGTTTTGTTGAAGTTTTGTTTGTTTGGTGTTGGGTTTTATGTTCTGGGGGGAGAGAAGACAAGTAACATCTTTTAAGGCAGTGGGGGGGGGAAACAATTTGAAGTTTTTAAAAGGCTTTTTTAACATCTGACACAGAGACACAGAGGGGTTAAAAAGCCTCTGTGTTCTCTGTGTTGTTGCAATTAACAACATCTTGCAACAGGCCATTAACCCTTCCACTGCCAAACATTATCTCTCTCTCTCCCTTAGTTTTGTCTTTTTGTTTCTTTTTCACACTTTTATATTTTATATATATATATATATAAAAAAAAAAAGAAAACAGTAGAAAATCATAAAACAAAAAATAAAAATAAATAAAACAAATAAACTAAAAAAAAGGGTCTAAACATGAGGGATAAGACCACTAAGAAGCCTCAGGGGTCAAAAGGGGGAATAATGGCCCCTGAAAATCCTAGCTGCAGCACTGCACAGCATAGGCCCCAGGCAGATAAGGCAGCCCCAGCTCCTGGTGGTTCTGCCAGCAGACCTACCCCTGTGGCTAATACCTGGTCACAGGTGGTTTCTGCTGGCCCCAGTAATACCACCGCTGGGGCTGAGGGGCAGATCACTAGGAAGCATGGGGTTAAATGTCAGATGTCTGGGGTCTACAGCATTGATATCTATCTGCGTGCTGCAGCTAACGTCATCAGCCCCTCTGTTATAGTAGCAGCCAGCAAAATGTACGGGAAAGCAGTTTTCTTTACCCGTACGCTGGCTGCTGCTCACATTCTTGTACAGAGAGGCATCACAGTGGGGGGATTATATGTCCCAATAGAACCCCTGGAAGGGTTGGGCACAAAAGTAACACTCTCTAATGTGCCCCCCTTCCTACCAGACTCCCTCCTGCGCCCCCACCTGCTAACCATAGGTGAAGTAAAATCACCATTTATTAAAATTCCCCTGGGGTGCAGAGAGAGAGCACTTCGTCATGTGCTCTCTTTCAAGAGGCAGGTACAAATGTGCCTGCCTCAGGGCGCAGAAAACATTGAGGGGTCTTTTGGGGTTCCATTTGAGGGGGTGCTCTACAGGATTTTTTACAGCTCTAGGGAGGTGCAGTGCTATCATTGCAAGGGGTTGGGGCATACACGTAGGAATTGTCCTAATGAATAGCATCATGCCCTCGCCCCAGCAAATGGCACCTCCGTCAGTACAGCACCCATCCCCGCTGAGCCCATAACAGCGGGGACCTCAAGGGTCATAGCCCCCCCACAGAGCTCAGGCAAGGAGGCCGTTCCTCAAGCCACCACCACGGCCTCCAAACCCCCTTCTTCCCCAAAAAAGCCATCTGTGTCTGTGGTTTCCAGCAAGACTGCAGACACGGGGGAAAAGGGGAAGAATGTCACCGGTCCTCCCACTGTCACAGCTGCATCTCCCAAGTCCCAATCTGCCCCCACCATAATTACATCAGTTAGTGTGGGGGCACAGTGTAAGCAGAGGGATAATAAGCCCTCTGCAGGGGAGGCAGCTAGTGGCAGCTCCTCTTCCAGGAGTGACGTCCCCAGGAAGAGGAAGCATAAAACCAACAGGGAGGTTGCTGATAAGTGGGAAGTGCTCTATAGTGGAGCACCTCCCTCTAAAAGCAAGAAGAGGAACAAAACATCTCCTCCTCATCCGGTGACATTGTCTGGCCCGGTTATTAAGCTCAGCCAGCCGGTGCCAGACCACACATCTCTCTCTCCAGACCCTATAGGGGTTAATGTGGAAAAGGGTCTGGAGGAAAAGCAGGGGCAAGAGGGTCTCCCAAGTGAGGCAGTGGTAGACAAGAAAGATCAGGTTCTGCCTCTGGCCTTTGAGGGGGGTCCCAACAAAGCCCCTGCTGAATGGGTAGTCAGTGTCCCTGAGGTGCTGAGCTTCAAGGGCACCAGTCAGTCTCCTCCTCCAGTGTCACTCTCTAGTGACGTACCTCGGGCTTTGTTAGAGCCCCAGGCCGAGTCACTACTGGAGGGGGGGAATATAGGCATGACCCCCATTCAGGAACCCATGGATTTGTCTGTCAGGGGGGATGTGGCACAAGGGGAAGTGGAAATGGGGGAGGGTGATAAAACAGGTTTTCCTGTTAACATCATGGGAGAGCCTGTCTACCCTCCTCAGCCGTCCACTGACCCTAACATCGGTGCCATCCAAGCTGAGCAAGCAGCGGTGGAACTGGCAGAGGAGGCATATAAAGCCTCCAAGGCTTCCATTAAGGAAGCCATGCCAGCCACTGCTGTCCAGCCAGCTACCCCTGAATGCACTCCTGAAGCTACAGGGGTGCAGCAGCAATCCAAGGGTCCATTATTTACCTTGAAGGGTGCTAAAGGGACTCCTTCTGTATCATCTAAGAGGGGGTCCCTGAGAATAAAGCTGAGGAAACTGACTCCAGCCGGGGAGGATGGAGTAAAAGCCCTCAGCCAAGAGGAGCCCAGGGGTGACCCACTAGAAGGAACATCAGATTCTGGGTGGGTTATCCCTGTCAAGGAAATAGATCTATTCCTTGAGAGCACCCTTCATGGACAAAAGAAAAGGAAGGTGCGGCTGGCCTTGGAGAGGTGGAAGAATATGTCGTTTATTCTCCACTCTCTCCAGCAATATCTAGTGGTCAGCACTAGGGCCAAGAATTCTGGGACTGCGGAGCATCTCCGCGTCCGGAAATTCTATAAAATGTGCGTGTCCTATCAGCAGTCTCAAGGGTCTGAGGAACGCACAATTCCTGACACGCAGTAATGGCTTTGCACATCAGCACGCTAAATACCAATGGCTGTCAAGACAGTTTCCGCAGGTTCCAGGTACTCTCCTATTTATATCAGGGAGGGTACTCTGTGAGCTTCCTGCAGGAAACTCACACCACTCCAGAGGCTGAGGCCTCGTGGCAACTGGAGTGGAGAGGCAGGGTCTTCTTCAGCCACTTCACATCGGCGTCATGTGGAGTGGTGACCCTGTTCTCAGAGTCTTTTCAGCCAGAGCTGCTGCTTGTGAAAGCTTTTATCCCAGGCCGTCTAATCCACCTCCGGGTCCGAGAGCAGGGTAGCATCATTAACCTAGTTAATATATATGCCCCTGCTGGAGGGCTCGAGAGAGTGAGGTTCCTCGCCAGACTGTCCCAGTTTTTGGAGACGGTTGACGCAGATGAGTGTTTGGTACTCGGGGGTGATTTCAACTGCACCCTCGACGCTCTGGACCGGAATAGTCCAGAGCCGTACCCGCCTTCTGCGTCAGCCCTGCGGGAGATCATCGCCCGCTTCTCCCTGGAGGACATCTGGCGAGAGCAGAACCCAGGGGCATCAGACGGTTTCACCTACGTCAGGGTGAGAGCCGGTCTGGTGTCCCACTCCCGGATCGACAGACTATATATATCTAGTCACTATATGTCACGAGTCGGTTCTTGTGCCATTAGGCTGGCTCCGTTCACAGACCACAACTGTGTGTCTGTGACAGTGGCGCTAACGCCAACAGCGCCACGAGCCGCCTATTGGCACTTCAACAATGCTTTGTTGAAGGACCAGGGGCTCGTGACATTGATCCGGGAGTTTTGGACGGACTGGAGGGGTTGCAAGGGGGACTTTGCCACGTTAAAACTGTGGTGGGACGTGGGCAAGGTTCATTTGTGACTTCTGTGTCAGGAATATACCAAGGGTGCGAGTGGGCAGCGCGAAGCTGAGTTGGAGTCACTCCGGGGGGAGGTACTCCATCTGGAGCAGAGGCTGTTCACTTGTAGGGACCAATCCCTGCAGAGCGAGTATGTAGAGAGGAAGGGTGTCCTCTGTGACCTGGAACGACACCAGGCCAAGGGGGCATACGTGCGCAGCCGCTTAGGTTTTCTCAAAGATCTAGACCGCGGCTCGCGCCTCTTCTACTCACTGGAGAAAAAGGTGGGTAACAGTAGGCACATCACCTGTCTTCTAGATGAAGACGGTGCCCCCCTTACAGATCCGGAGAGTATCCGGGATAGAGCCCGGAACGTTTATAAAGATCTTTACTCTCCGGATCCCATTTCTCCAGACGCCTGCAGGGTGCTATGGGAGGGGCTCCCCACAGTCAGTGAGGGTGTAAGAGAGCGGCTTGATATACCACTATCTTTTCAAGAGCTCTCTGAAGCCCTCCGTGCCATGTCCTGTGAAAAGTCTCCAGGACTGGACGGACTGACTGTAGAGTTTTTCCAATTTTTTTGGGAGACTCTGGGACCTGATTTCCATCTGGTCCTTGGGGAAGCCCTGGAGACCGGGGAGATGCCCCTGTCTTGTTGCAGGGCAGTACTTGCCCTGCTGCCCAAAAAGGGGGATCTCCGGCTTATTAAGAACTGGCGACCGGTCTCTCTGCTCAGCACGGACTACAAGATTGTAGCTAAAGCCATCTCGCTTAGACTTGGGTCTGTGCTGGCAGAATTGGTTCACCCTGACCAGTCCTATGCGATCCCGGGCCGGACTATCTTTGATAGTATCTTTCTGGTCCGGGATCTATTGCATTATTCTCGTAGGACTGGTCTGTCACTCGCCTTTCTCTCTTTAGATCAAGAGAAGGCGTTTGACAGGGTGGACCATGGTTACCTCATAGCCACTCTGCAAGCGTACGGCTTTGGCCCACAGTTTGTGGGCTTTATAAGAACGCTGTACGCCTCTGCAGAGTGTTTACTTAAAATCAATTGGTCCCTAACAGCACCTTTGGTATTTGGACGAGGGGTGCGTCAAGGATGTCCCTTGTCTGGACAGTTATATGCACTGGCCATTGAGCCTTTCCTCTGCCTACTGAGGAAAAGGCTCACAGGGCTGGTGCTAAAAGATCCAGACATGTCGATTGTCCTTTCAGCTTATGCTGACGATGTGCTCCTCGTGGCCCAGGATCCAGTTGATCTTGAGCTGGCAAAACAGTGCCAGGAGGTATATTCAGCTGCCTCCTCCGCTCAGATCAACTGGTCCAAATGCACAGGCCTTTTAGAGGGTAATTTACAGGTGGACTCTTTGCCTCCCACGTTTCGTGACATCACGTGGGAGGCAGATGTCATTAAATATCTGGGGGTCTACCTGTCCGCTGCGGACGCTTCCGTCCCAGACAACTGGAGGGAGTTAGAGGGCAGTGTCCTCTCTCGTCTGGGACGATGGAGGGGTCTAGCAAAAATGCTTTCCCTTAGGGGGCGGACTCTAGTGGTGAATCAGCTGGTGGCTTCTCAGATCTGGCACCGGCTGATTTGTCTGAGTCCGACCCCCGAGTTTGTCACCAATATCCAGAGGAATTTGTTAGATTTCCTCTGGATGGGAAGGCATTGGGTCTCTGCAGGGGTGGCAAGTCTGCCTTTGGTGGAGGGTGGACAGGGAGTAGTTTGTGTGTGCTCCCAGTTGTCCACCTTCCGCCTTCAGTACCTGCAGAGTTACCTATATGCAGATCCCTCTCCGCAGTGGTGCGCACTGGCATCCAGCTTTTATCGCCAGTTGCGCAACCTGGGGTATGACCGGCAATTATTTCTGATCAGGCCCGAGGGGTTTGGGAGAGACCTCTCTGTGTTGCCGGCATACTACCAGGAAACCCTCAAGGCCTGGAGCATGGTCTCCGTGACCAGGCAGGGCGTGCCTTTGGGGGATGAAATATTCACAGAGCCCCTGCTATTTAATGCAGCAGTGGGGGCTCCAATGTTACAGTCCCCCAGTATCATCCGCCGCCTTAGTCATGCACGGATGACCCGAGTCGGGGATCTCCTGGAATACGGGCGTTCTGATTGGGTGTCACCCCAGGAGCTTGCGCTCCGTTTGGGATATGTGACGCCCAAAGTCTCAAAGCGCTTGCTCCAGGAGATTAGAGATGCCATCTCCCCCGACTCGCGCACCTTCCTTCGCGGGGCTTTGCAGGCCGGAGTGCCACATGCACCTTTCAACACCCCTTCTCCGGCTGTTTGCATTGGACACAAGCCCCGTGTTTCCCCTCAGGCTCCTCCTGTCCCCAACCTCTCGAGGTTGAGGGACATACCCTCGGCATGCTTTCGCGGCATGCCGAGGAAGAGCTTATATTCTCTCGTGCTCCATACAGTGCACTTCCTTGCCCTCGTGACCCGTCCCGATACCATCTGGAGGCGGGTCCTACCAGCTGAGGAGGGCAAGAGGCCCCGGTGGAGGGAACTTTATTCTGATTTAGTTCCACGACCCACCGGGGACTTGAGTTGGAGAGTGCTCCATGGTGCACTGAGCACGGGAGAGTACTTAGCTAAATTCACGGACTCTCCCTCCACTTGTCCATTCTGTGGCAAGGGAGAGTCCGTGTATCATGTTTATTTTAGTTGCGCCAGACTGCAGCCCCTCTTGTCACTCTTGAGGGGCCTCCTCCTGCAGTTCTGGCTGCATTTCTCCCCTCACATTTTTATTTTTGGGCGCCCAGTGTCCCGGGGCAATAATGCCAGGGACCTCCTCGTCAACCTGCTCCTGGCATTAGCCAAGTTGGCTATATATAAGTCCAGGAAGCAGTGTTTGATAGGGGGGGTTCCCTTGTCACCTGAGGCCATGTTCCGGGTGCTGGTGCGCTCCCGTATCCGGGCAGAGTACCACCTGGCTTTGTCTACTGGGGGAATGGATGAGTTTGTCTCCCAGTCGGCTGTAGATGGTGTGCTCTGCTCGGTATCCCCCCATCCGGTTTCTTTTTCTTTCAACCTCCTAATATGATTTTTATTTAGTTTACAGAAAATGTTTTCTCATAATTTTAAAATACACTGTGCCAAGTTCAACCAATCCAGTCTAGTTGGGGTACCAACAGTCTACATTTAAAAAAACCAAACTTTTATTTTCTTAAATCTAAGTGCATTTGCCTGACCGTCAATCAAAGTTCATTTGCTTGACTGCTACCCATAGTGTGTGTCCTGCTTACAAGTACTGTGCCAAGTTCAACCAATCCAGTCTAGTTGGGGTACCAACAGTCCACATTTAAAAAACCCAAACTTTTATTTTCTTAAATCTAAGTGCATTTGCCTGACCGTCAATCAAAGTTTATTTGCTTGACCGCTACCCATAGTGTGTTTCCTGCTTACAAGTACTGTGCCAAGTTCAACCAATCCAGTCTAGTTGGGGTACCAACAGTCCACATTTAAAAAAAAAATTTTTTTTATTTTCTTAAATCTAAGTGCATTTGCCTGACCGTTAATCAAAGTTAATTTGCTTGACCGCTACCCATAGTGTGTGTCCTGCTTACAAGTACTGTGCCAAGTTCAACCAATCCAGTCTAGTTGGGGTACCAACAGTCCACATTTAAAAAACCCAAACTTTGATTTTCCTAAATCTAAGTGCATTTGCATAACCGTCAATCAAAGTTCATTTGCTTGACCGCTACCCATAGTGTGTGTCCTGCTTACAAGTACTGTGCAAGAGAGCATGTTGTGTGCATGCTTGAGCTCCAAACAAAAGGCTTTTTAGGGTCTTAGTCCCTCAAATACAAGTTTTATTTTAACACTTTTCTGTTTATAAGCACTTTGTGCACAGGGTTGTTCATTTTTGGGAGTTTTTGTGGTATTTTTCTTAGTTTAATTTAAGTTTTAGTTTTCTGGGAGCCAGATTCAGCTCTCTATCCCAGGAGAGTGAGCTGTGTCCTGGATACTTTGCCACACCCCTCCCTTAGCACTGCACCTTCACTCCTGGAACTTTTTTACTTTGACTTTTTTTTTTCTTTTAAAAAGTTTATTAGGTTTTGTTGAAGTTTTGTTTGTTTGGTGTTGGGTTTTATGTTCTGGGGGGAGAGAAGACAAGTAACATCTTTTAAGGCAGTGGAGGGGGGAAACAATTTGAAGTTTTTAAAAGGCTTTTTTTAACATCTGACACAGAGACACAGAGGGGTTAAAAAGCCTCTGTGTTCTCTGTGTTGTTGCAATTAACAACATCTTGCAACAGGCCATTAACCCTTCCACTGCCAAACATTATCTCTCTCTCTCCCTTAGTTTTGTCTTTTTGTTTCTTTTTCACACTTTTATATTTTATATATATATATATATATAAAAAAAAAGAAAACAGTAGAAAATCATAAAACAAAAAATAAAAATAAATAAAACAAATAAACTAAAAAAAAAAGGGTCTAAACATGAGGGATAAGACCACTAAGAAGCCTCAGGGGTCAAAAGGGGGAATAATGGCCCCTGAAAATCCTAGCTGCAGCACTGCACAGCATAGGCCCCAGGCAGATAAGGCAGCCCCAGCTCCTGGTGGTTCTGCCAGCAGACCTACCCCTGTGGCTAATACCTGGTCACAGGTGGTTTCTGCTGGCCCCAGTAATACCACCGCTGGGGCTGAGGGGCAGATCACTAGGAAGCATGGGGTTAAATGTCAGATGTCTGGGGTCTACAGCATTGATATCTATCTGCGTGCTGCAGCTAACGTCATCAGCCCCTCTGTTATAGTAGCAGCCAGCAAAATGTACGGGAAAGCAGTTTTCTTTACCCGTACGCTGGCTGCTGCTCACATTCTTGTACAGAGAGGCATCCCAATAGAACCCCTGGAAGGGTTGGGCACAAAAGTAACACTCTCTAATGTGCCCCCCTTCCTACCAGACTCCCTCCTGCACCCCCACCTGCTAACCATAGGGGAAGTAAAATCACCATTTATTAAAATTCCCCTGGGGTGCAGAGAGAGAGCACTTCGTCATGTGCTCTCTTTCAAGAGGCAGGTACAAATGTGCCTGCCTCAGGGCGCAGAAAACATTGAGGGGTCTTTTGGGGTTCCATTTGAGGGGGTGCTCTACAGGATTTTTTACAGCTCTAGGGAGGTGCAGTGCTATCATTGCAAGGGGTTGGGGCATACACGTAGGAATTGTCCTAATGAATAGCATCATGCCTCAGCCCCAGCAAATGGCACCTCCGTCAGTACAGCACCCATCCCCGCTGAGCCCATAACAGCGGGGACCTCAAGGGTCATAGCCCCCCCCACAGAGCTCAGGCAAGGAGGCCGTTCCTCAAGCCACCACCACGGCCTCCAAACCCCCTTCTTCCCCAAAAAAGCCATCTGTGTCTGTGGTTTCCAGCAAGACTGCAGACACGGGGGAAAAGGGGAAGAATGTCACCGGTCCTCCCACTGTCACAGCTGCATCTCCCAAGTCCCAATCTGCCCCCACCATAATTACATCAGTTAGTGTGGGGGCACAGTGTAAGCAGAGGGATAATAAGCCCTCTGCAGGGGAGGCAGCTAGTGGCAGCTCCTCTTCCAGGAGTGACGTCCCCAGGAAGAGGAAGCATAAAACCAACAGGGAGGTTGCTGATAAGTGGGAAGTGCTCTATAGTGGAGCACCTCCCTCTAAAAGCAAGAAGAGGAACAAAACATCTCCTCCTCATCCGGTGACATTGTCTGGCCCGGTTATTAAGCTCAGCCAGCCGGTGCCAGACCACACATCTCTCTCTCCAGACCCTATAGGGGTTAATGTGGAAAAGGGTCTGGAGGAAAAGCAGGGGCAAGAGGGTCTCCCAAGTGAGGCAGTGGTAGACAAGAAAGATCAGGTTCTGCCTCTGGCCTTTGAGGGGGGTCCCAACAAAGCCCCTGCTGAATGGGTAGTCAGTGTCCCTGAGGTGCTGAGCTTCAAGGGCACCAGTCAGTCTCCTCCTCCAGTGTCACTCTCTAGTGACGTACCTCGGGCTTTGTTAGAGCCCCAGGCCGAGTCACTACTGGAGGGGGGGAATATAGGCATGACCCCCATTCAGGAACCCATGGATTTGTCTGTCAGGGGGGATGTGGCACAAGGGGAAGTGGAAATGGGGGAGGGTGATAAAACAGGTTTTCCTGTTAACATCATGGGAGAGCCTGTCTACCCTCCTCAGCCGTCCACTGACCCTAACATCGGTGCCATCCAAGCTGAGCAAGCAGCGGTGGAACTGGGCAGAGGAGGCATATAAAGCCTCCAAGGCTTCCATTAAGGAAGCCATACCAGCCACTGCTGTCCAGCCAGCTACCCCTGAATGCACTCCTGAAGCTACAGGGGTGCAGCAGCAATCCAAGGGTCCCTTATTTACCTTGAAGGGTGCTAAAGGGACTCCTTCTGTATCATCTAAGAGGGGGTCCCTGAGAATAAAGCTGAGGAAACTGACTCCAGCCGGGGAGGATGGAGTAAAAGCCCTCAGCCAAGAGGAGCCCAGGGGTGACCCACTAGAAGGAACATCAGATTCTGGGTGGGTTATCCCTGTCAAGGAAATAGATCTATTCCTTGAGAGCACCCTTCATGGACAAAAGAAAAGGAAGGTGCGGCTGGCCTTGGAGAGGTGGAAGAATATGTCGTTTATTCTCCACTCTCTCCAGCAATATCTAGTGGTCAGCACTAGGGCCAAGAATTCTGGGACTGCGGAGCATCTCCGCGGCCGGAAATTCTATAAAATGTGCGTGTCCTATCAGCAGTCTCAAGGGTCTGAGGAACGCAAAATTCCTGACACGCAGTAATGGCTTTGCACATCAGCACGCTAAATACCAATGGCTGTCAAGACAGTTTCCGCAGGTTCCAGGTACTCTCCTATTTATATCAGGGAGGGTACTCTGTGAGCTTCCTGCAGGAAACTCACACCACTCCAGAGGCTGAGGCCTTGTGGCAACTGGAGTGGAGAGGCAGGGTCTTCTTCAGCCACTTCACATCGGCGTCATGTGGAGTGGTGACCCTGTTCTCAGAGTCTTTTCAGTCAGAGCTGCTGCTTGTGAAAGCTGATATCCCAGGCCGTCTAATCCACCTCCGGGTCCGAGAGCAGGGTAGCATCATTAACCTAGTTAATATATATGCCCCTGCTGGAGGGCCCGAGAGAGTGAGGTTCCTCGCCAGACTGTCCCAGTTTTTGGAGACGGTTGACGCAGATGAGTGTTTGGTACTCGGGGGTGATTTCAACTGCACCCTCGACGCTCTGGACCGGAATAGTCCAGAGCCGTTCCCGCCTTCTGCGTCAGCCCTGCGGGAAGATCATCGCCCGCTTCTCCCTGGAGGACATCTGGCGAGAGCAGAACCCAGGGGCATCAGACGGTTTCACCTACATCAGGGTGAGAGCCGGTCTGGTGTCCCACTCCCGGATCGACAGACTATATATATCTAGTCACTATATGTCACGAGTCGGTTCTTGTGCCATTAGGCTGGCTCCGTTCACAGACCACACTGTGTGTATGTGACAGTGGCGCTAATGCCAACAGCGCCACAGAGCCGCCTATTGGCACTTCAACAATGCTTTGTTGAAGGACCAGGGGCTCGTGACATTGATCCGGGAGTTTTGGACGGACTGGAGGGGTTGCAAGGGGGACTTTGCCACGTTAAAACTGTGGTGGGACGTGGGCAAGGTTCATTTGCGACTTCTGTGTCAGGAATATACCAAGGGTGCGAGTGGGCAGCGCGAAGCTGGGTTGGAGACACTCCGGGCGAGGTACTCCATCTGGAGCAGAGGCTGTTCACTTGTAGGGACCAATCCCTGCAGAGCGAGGTTTTCTCAAAGATCTAGACAGCGGCTCCCGCTTCTTCTACTCACTGGAGGAAAAGGGGGGGTAACAGTAGGCACATCACCTGTCTTCTAGATGAAGACGGTGCCCCCTTACAGATCCGGAGAGTATCCGGGATAGAGCCCGGAACTTTTATAAAGATCTTTACTCTCCGGATCCCATTTCTCCAGACGCCTGCAGGGTGCTAAAGGAGGGGCTCCCCACAGTCAGTGAGGGTGTAAGAGAGCGGCTTGATATACCACTATCTTTTCAAG